>CACVCL010022365.1:0-42352 GCA_902729485.2 Mus minutoides | reverse complement strand
AGTTGGCCATCAGTGGGAAGAGAGGCCCCTTGGTTATGCAGACTTTATATGCCCCAATACAGGGGAACGCCGGGGCCAGGGGGTGGGAGCAGGTGGGTAGGGTAGCAGGGCCGGGAGGGGGGAGGATATAGGGAACTTTCTGGATAACACTTGAAATGTAAATGAAGAAAATATCTAATAAAAGTTGAAAAAAAAAAAGCAATAAGGGAAATAAGTCAAGTAACATATAAAGGCAGACCTATCAGAATTACATCAGACTTCTCAACAGAGACTATGAAAGCTAGAAGTTCCTTCTTGGATCTCATAGGGACCTTAAGAGAACATTCATATTCATCAAAGGAAAAATCTACCAAAATGAATCCTCAATTATGAACATCTATGCTCCAAATGCAAGGGCACCCACATTAATAAAAGAAACTGTCCCGCCCAACAGGACCTAGTTATTCCGTGGGTCAAGGGGTACCAAGGCCTGAAAAAGAAATGGGCGGGGGGAAAGAAGAGGGAGACCAAGCAAAAGGATTGTTGTCAAGGTCTCGTTGATTGAAGGCTGAAGGCCTGGTTTTATATACACAGTGGGAAGAGATAGGGAGGGGTTAAGGAAGAAGAACAAAGGCTCACAGAAGGAGTGAAGGACATCTGGGTGCTGATTGCAGGTTTGAGCCATGCTGTAAGGGAAGACACAGATTGTAAGCTTGTGAAGTCTTGTGATTTTTCACAGGATTTTGGCGAGCTTAACAGCCCAAGGTGTTCATCCAAGATAAGGGTCATCTGGCTCTCATGAGCAGCCTTGTGTGGAGGGGCTAGCTCAGCTCCTAACAAAGGGCTAGTTGGTCTTTATGGTGGGAATTATTGAAGGTCTGGCTTCCCACAAAAATCTTTACTAATGTACAAAGCACACACTACCCAATTTGTTCTATGAAGCTATAATTACACTTATACCTAACCACATAAAGACAAAAGAATGAAAGAGAACTTCAAATCAATCTCCCTTATGAGCATTAATGCAAATTACTCACTAAAATTCTTGCCAATCAAATCCAAGAACACATCAAAACAATAATTCACCATGTTCAAGTAGGCTTCATCGCAGGGATGCAGGGAAGGTTCAGTACATAGAAATCCATCAACATAATCCGCTACCTAAACAAACTCAAAGGAAAAAAACACATGATGATTTCATTAGATGCTGAAAAAGAATTTAACAGAATTCAGCATCCCTTCATGTTAAAAATCTTGGAAAGATCAGGAATTGAAGGCCCATACCTAAACATAGTAAAAGCAATATACAGCAAACCAGTAGCCAACATCAAACTAAATGGAGAGAAACTTGAAGCAATCCCACTAAAATCAGGGACTAGACAAGGCTGCCCTCTCTCTCCCTATCTATTCAATATAATACTTGAAGTTCTAGCTACAAAAATTAAACAACAGAAGGTTGAAGAGATACAAATTGGAAAGGAAGAAGTCAAAGTACCACTGTTTGCAGATGATATGATTAAGGGATCCCAAAAATTTCACCAGAGTACTCCTAAACCTGATAAACAACTTCAGCAAAGTTGCTGGTTATAAAGTTAACTCAAGCAAATCAGTAATAGCCTTCTTCTACTCAAAGGATAACCAGGCTGAGAAAGAAATTAGGGAAAGCACACCCTTCACAATAGTCACCCAATAATATTACATACTGTATTACTCTAAAGCATCAAGTGAGATATCTGTAGGACAAGAATTTCAATTCTCTGAAGAAATAAATTGAAGTAGATCTCAGAAGATGGAAAGATCTCCCATGCTCCTGGATTGGCATCCTGGATTAATATAATAAAAATGGTCATCTTGTCAAAAGCAATCAACAGATTCAATGCAATCCATATCAAAGGGCCAAATCAATTTGTCATAGAGTTAGAACGAGCAATTTGCAAACTCATTTGGAATGACAAAAATCCCAGGATAGCAAAAGTTATTCTCAAGGATAAAAGAACTTCTGAGGGAATCATTA
Organism: Mus minutoides; assembly: GCA_902729485.2. NCBI lineage: Eukaryota > Metazoa > Chordata > Mammalia > Rodentia > Muridae > Mus > Mus minutoides. The sequence goes on along the minus strand of CACVCL010022365.1, from coordinate 40,359 downwards.
TCCCTGACCTCAAGCTGTATTACAGAGCAATAGTGATGAAAACTGCGTGGTATTGGTATAGAGACAGGCAGGAAGATCAATGAAATAGAATTGAAGACCTAGAAATGAACCCACACACATATGGTCATTTCATATTTGACAAAGGAGCTAAAACCATCCAGTGGAAAAAAAGACAGTTTTTTTAACAAATGGTGCTGATTCAACTGGAGGTCAGCAGGTAGAAGAATGCCAATTGATCCATTCTTATCTCCATGAACAAAGCTAAAGTACAAGTGGATCAAGGACCTCCACATAAAACCAGATGCAATGAATCTAATAAAATAGAAAGTAGGGGGAAAGCCTAGAACACATGGGCACAGGGGAAAGGTTCCTGAAAAGAACACCAAAGTCTTATGCTCTAAGAATAAGAATCAACAAATGGGACCTCATAATATTGCAAAGATTCTGGATACCCCTTGGCTCTTTTCAGACTGTGAGCTCTCCCCTTCCAGATCATTTGCTTTCCCCATTACTTTCTCATCTTCGTTCTCTCCTATGGAACTTCGCTGACCATCACCTACCTCAACCACACAGTCTCCTGTCCATTATCTGTTAATGTTGGAGACCAAGTCCTTTTATCTCCTCCAGGTCATCAGCCCTCACCCTTCTCTCCAAAATGGCAGCGTCCTTTTAAGGTAATCCTCGTAACTTCTACAGCTGCTAAGCTGGAGGGACTCTCTTATTGAGTCCACCTGTCTTACTTGAATCCCTTCATTCGCCCGCCCAAAGATAAATCCTCTTCATACACATCAACCCTAACAGGATCGTACTCCGTTAAGCGTTGGAAGACATCAAGACCACCTGTCTTGTCTCCCATCCTAGAGAATAAGGCTTCACTCTGGTAACCAAACTTGACCTCCCTGGACGAGACACTGGATTAGTTGTGGCCTTTTCATCTTTTCCCTGCTGTTCACTTCCATCAAGGGTAGTCCTTATACCTGGAGGTTTAAAGTTTGAGAAATGCCCACAGACAACAAACAGATTTTCCAGATAGGATCAGGAAACTGCTCCATAGCCGGATGTCAAGAACCGATCCAGATTGCCTATATCTATTACTCCATCCACATATTATGACCTCTATACCTGTTTTCTCTTTGACCAGACAAAAGATTATTGCAGAAAGTGGCCAGAAGAGTATGGAGGCTGCCCATACTGGTCTTGTGAGATACACAATCTAGGGACACAGATTGATCACTTCTATCGATTCCCCAAGACACTCTTTTTCTACATTTGAGACCCATAGGATCCCAGGTGGGAAACAGGAGTTGCTGGTAAGCTCTACGATAAAACTCAGACCAGTTCTCCAGTAAGTACTATTCACATCCAGAGAAAATATGTCTCAATCACCCCTGTCTTATTAATCTTGTCTCTATGTTCCTTCAACAAGTACAAAAAATTTCTAACCAAACTGTTAATCAACTCCTGTTACAGGATTACCAACCACTGCCCATAGACAACTACCAGATTCCGATGGTGAAGACCAGATGTACCCTGAAAAGTGATGATGCCCCTAAACAGCAGGAAGTAGCCTAAGAGACACAAAGCCCTCATTCCCTCTTCACCATTGGTCTTCCCTCTCTTTTCCTCCCCTTCTTTTTATAATAACAAGAAGGGAGGAATGCCTTGACCTGCGTTGCCAGGACAATGACCTTTAATCCCACAATCCACTTGGCTCAGTTCCCACCCTCACTGGTGTGATGTCATTTTCACCCCCTCCTCGCTCTCTTTTCTTCTTCTTCTTCTTCTTCTTCTTCTTCTTCTTCTTCTTCTTCTTCTTCTTCTTCTTCTTCTTCTTCTTCTTCTTCTTTCTTCTTCTTCTTCTTCTTCTTCTTCTTCTTCTTCTTCTTCTTCTTCTTCTTCTTCTCCTTCTCCTTCTCCTTCTCCTTCTCCTTCTCCTTCTCCTTCTCCTTCTCCTTCTCCTTCTCCTTCTTCTCCTTCTCCATCTCCTTCTTCTTCCTCTTCTTCTTCTTTCTCTCTCTTTTTCTTCTTTCTTCTCTGCCCCCTCTTTCTCTCTTTCTCCTCTTCTCTGCCCTTCTACCTACTTCATAGCCCCCTTTATCCTTGCAAAATAAACCTCTCCCACATGAAATCGCCTTGGCCTGGTCTGCTGTTTGGTTAATCTGCTCAAATATATATATGGTATTTTTCATATCATATTTCCCTTTAGTGGAGTTGCTGTGGTCATGAATTCTCTTCACAGCTATTAAACCCTAAGAAAAGGAACATGGGCTATAAAAGGGATTCTAGACTCAACTAAAGCCTTGCTAAATACAATTTTATATTGCTTATCCTTTGCATAATTTCATGACTATTAGCATGTGACTTTGTTCATACATTCATTGTCCAATGACAAAAATGACTGATAATTACAGAACAGATAGTCTTTTTCAATTGATAAATAACTTTCCTCTCTACTCAGGTTATATTTGGGTAAGCATTCACTGGATGACAGGGTTGTTTTTTTTTTTTTCTGGAAAAAGGAAAATGTATATACATACCTCTCTTCAAAAATAACTTCTCACCTTTAGGTTCCTGACCATTCAACCAAGCTAACAGAAACAGCTCTTCTTCCAACAAAATTGATAATTAAAAATCTTCTATTATTCTCATTAATATTTTCTCTTCATCATTATCTTCCCAATGTATCCTAAAGAAGCCTTAATATTTCAGCCATTCACTTTGATAGCTAAAATTTAATAACATTTAAACATTTTTTGTTATGACTAATAGCTCCCTTTCCTAGGGTGATAGTTAATATTGATTGTCTTATAAAATACCCAGAAAAGTAGTAAACCATTTCTTTGTAGGCAAATATAAGAATTAACTAAAAAAGTAACATTCACCTGACTGTAAGCAATACTGTGCAACATGCTGGGAGCCCTCATGGAATAGCTGGTGATTAAAAATAAGCCTTCTTAGATTAGTCCCATGAAGTACTTTACCACACTCTGTTTACTAAGACAGACTAAAACTTCAGAAACCATGTTTCAAAAGAAGTCTTTTTCTGTTATGTTGATTATGTAAGATAGTTTGTCAGCTATCAGAAAGTCTCAGTGAGCCGGGCGTGGTGGCGCACGCCTTTAATCCCAGCACTCGGGAGGCAGAGGCAGGCGGATTTCTGAGTTTGAGGTTTTAAAAAGCCCATTCCAAGCCCAAAGCTTCTCTCTGCCTCCTGGTCAAGATTTAGAACTCCCCTTTGCCTTGAAGAGGCTACACCCCCAACCATACTCCAGCCTTACCCCTCTCTCATCCTCCTTCTCTGAGGCATCAAGCCTCCACAGGACTAAGCTCTCCCCTTCCACTGATGCCAGATGAGGCAGTCCTCTGCTACATATGTAGCAGCAGCCATAGACTGGCCCATATATACTATTTGGCTGATGGTTTAGCCCTGTGAGCTCTGAGGTATCCGGTTAATGATGATTTTAAACTGGGTATAAAATTCATCTCAAGGAGGTTTCCTCATACATTTAAAAGGTAAAGACAATGTATGATAGAGATGGATATCTTTAGCTTTCTTTAGAAAAAGTAATACATGACATTTCAAATTAGATATGTGTAGCCTACAATCCATAAGCTGTATATGTCCTAGAACAACTATCAAACTAGAACACCACATTTATAGATGACAATGTCATGGTGCAGTNCTCAAGGAGGTTTCCTCATACATTTAAAAGGTAAAGACAATGTATGATAGAGATGGATATCTTTAGCTTTCTTTAGAAAAAGTAATACATGACATTTCAAATTAGATATGTGTAGCCTACAATCCATAAGCTGTATATGTCCTAGAACAACTATCAAACTAGAACACCACATTTATAGATGACAATGTCATGGTGCAGTATTAAATTCTGACACATTTGTTGTGAATAAAGTTTGTAGAGTGAGATTCAAGGATCTGATATTTCAGAATGTGAAACACCCATTAAGGAATGTTTCCATTGGCAGAAATGTATTAAGTGAGAGAAACCATATGGGCTACAAATGACATGAAAAGTTTCTGTTCAAGCTCTCTGGAGCTATGTTTACAATACTACATACTAGAATGCCACCATATAGTTTCAGGGCTTAACATTGAATTGATGTATTTCAGACTTAATTTTGCTTTATCCTTTTTTCTATGTTTCCATTCCTCTTTTTTCTGAATTAAAATGTTTATTCTGTACCATTTGCGTATAAATGTAACTTGCTTTTTGTTTCTTATTTTTTATTTTAAGGATAAGTATTAGGTTCAAATGTCATGAAAAACAGTACTTTAACCTTCAATCAATGTTAGCACTCTTCTGAAGACCATGGAAGACACTTGGAGATGAACTTAGAACATTTTCCACTTGAAGATATGCATGGCTTTGGGGCAACTAAGGAGGAATATTATTATTTAGGGGGTCTTATTTTTAGTAATAAGTGGACTGATGATCATTAATGTTGATTCTCAACTTGGCTACATTAAGAAGAACTCAGAAGATTAATAAAAGGGGTTTCAAAAAAGAACTAAGGAATTAAGAGCCACCCAAAATGTGGCACAGCACCAGATAGGCTGGAATTCCAGGCATAATGAATGGAGATACAGGGACAAAACAAAACAAAAAACAAAAGCAAAACTCTGTTAGCATTAGCTTTCTCTCCCTCTCTCTGTTCCTCTCCCCTCTTCTCTCCTCCTCTCTCCTGTTAGTCCAACTATAATCTTTTCTGTTGTTATGTCTCCTTGGTTCTTCCTTTCTCCTGGAATAAGAAAGTATATGACTTGTTCTTTATTTTATTACAATCTATAGTTGAGAGACTTTAAGTAGACATGGGATGTTTTAGAGCCCAAACTTTTGAAATCTTGATATATTTAAAGACAGTGAGGCAATTTAAAGTTTAAATATTTTAATGCTATAATATTAAATATTTATTTAATATATATGAGTGCACTGTAACTGTCTTCAGGCATACCAGAAGAGGGCATCAGATCTTATTACAAATGGTTGTGAACCACCATGTGATGCTGAGAATTAAACTTAGGACCTCAGGAAGAGCAGTCAGTGCTCTTAACCACTGAGCCATTTCTCCAGCCCAATATTAATATTAAAATGAGTTTTGTGGATAAATGATGGTATAGATTTATTTTAATAGTGATGTGTTTGTGTCAAGATGACAAGGGGGTCAGTTGTGCTCGAAAGGTTTTCTTTTGGTTTGGTTTGATTTGGTTTGGTTTTCCACCAGACACAAGATAGAGTAATCTATGGGACCCCCATAGAGAAAATGCTAAATAAATGTCGTCTGTAGACAAGTCTTTGGGGGCATTTTCTCAATTTACAATTGATGTGGGAGTTCCCATCCTCCTGCAGAAAAGGTCACTCCTGGGCAAGTTGTACAGAGTTACAGAAGAAAACATGTTGAACAGACCATGGAGAACAAAACATTAATTAATATTTATCCATCTGCTTCATTTCCTGCCTCCAGGTTTCAGCCTTGAGTTTCTGTCTTGGCTTCCCTCGATGATGGATGATATGCTTTAAAACACACAAACACAACTCTCTCCAAGTTGGTTTTGGCCAGTGTTTTTTCACAGCAATAGAAATAATAGTAGGACTCTGCTTGCTCAGTATATGGCTTGGTGAGTGAGACATATTAAACCAGTTCATGAATTGCATCTCAGAATACATGGTACTACAATGGTCTTAGATCTAAAAATTAAGGAACTATTACAACTGGTGGCTAGTGGGAGAAGAAGAAATTTTTCTCCAGTAACTTGGATTCTCATAGGCTGCCTATGCTCTAGCAAATAACATTACCCTCATGTATATACCAGCAACACTAAGTGTACTCATGGATTTATAAGATTACATTAAATTGGATAAAAAGTAGGGTGGATTATGGTACAAGTTAGAGAAGTAGAATTGGAGAATCATTCAGATCAAAACACATTGCATACATACATAAAAATTTTAAGCAATAATTTTAAACATTTTAAAAAATTAAAGAACACTGGTCTACAGAGTGAGTTCTAGGACATCCAGGGCTACACAAAGAAACCCTGTCTCAAAACAACAACAACAACAAAAGAACTCATAATTTCTAGTAGTAAACTAAATATTACTTTGAAAAAAGAGTAGTTATCCAAATAGAGTAAAAGAGCACCCCTCCCCAAATTAAAGGTCTATTTTTTGGTCAAACTACCATGGAGATGCCTGCTTTTCGAGTACTAGTTTTAGGAGATTGCCACTGTTATCCAAGAAGCAGAACCTAGATTTAAGACTAAAAATAATAAATAATATTTTTGTGTTAAGCACCTAAATTTAGGTGAAATGTATTAGGCAGCAATATGTACAAGGTTTATTAATAAATCTTCATTTGGCAAATGTTACATACTTTAAGTTTCATTCTATTCACTTATTTGTAAACAATATATACATACATATATTTTAAAGATATAAAACATCATGTATCTTCAAAGAAACAAATGTGAGATTCTCATCTTCATTCAATGAAACTCAAAGTTTAAAATTTTCTGGTTAAACTTAAATTCAGTTCTTGGTATAAATCTCCAAATGATTACCTAATAGTTAATGATTCTTTTGCACTGCTAGAGGTGAATAATTTTACACAGAAATTTAAAGTACTAATTTCCTAATTCCTAGTTGCTAACTTGGTCAGTAACATATTTTATTTTTGAAAATCAAAACTTAATATAAGAAACATTTTAACATTGGCCTTAAGGGACGAACATAATTTCTTGGAAAAAAAACCTGATCAGTTAATAATTCATTACAACAACTTCAAGTTAGATAATTAGACATATAAAAGAATGATTTTTAAACAAGAGAACTTAGGCAAGCATAATTGGATTGTACAGGTCAAAAATTTAGAAACATATAATTTTGCAATTTTTTTAGGACAAACATTAGAAAAAGGCAAAATCATGCATCTCTTAAGAGCTGTAGGATTCTTCCACGTAAACATGCTCTTACTTGGAACCATAATAGGATCAGGGATTTTTGTGTCTCCTAAAGGAGTATTAAAATACTCCGCACTGAACATCCCTGTTTTTCTCAGTATCTGGGCAGGCTGTGGCCTGCTGACCATTATGACTGTTCTCTCTTTGGTAGAGCTGGCCACCACGTTTCCTGTGAGTGCAGCATCGTATTATTTCCTGAAGAGATTTCTTGGACCCTCTGCTGCTTTCCTCAGTTTTTGGATTAAAATTTTATGTCATTGTCTAGGCCTGGGTGCTCAAACCTTACTAATAGCTAGTTATCTAATTCAACCTTTCTATCCTGGGTGCCCAGCTCCAGAACTCCCGATTAAATGTCTGGCTTTGGCTATTTTGTGGACATTCGGATTTCTCAATGCTAGAAGAATGAAAGCAGTGGCTTGGCTTCAGACTGTCAGCACTGTGATAAAGATGAGTATTCTTTGTCTCATTTCTCTAACGGGGCTTGTGCTGTTAGTCATTGGCAAAAAGGAGAATGTGTCCAGGTTTGAGAATGCTTTGGACGCTGAGCTTCCTAGTGCCTCACAGATTGTAGAAGCCATTCTCCAAGGATGTTTTGCATACAGAGGATCATTAATACTGGTCAACATTGCAGGTACATCTATTATATTTTTAAAATGACAGTATGTATAAACATATTTCCAGAGATTATGGTGAAAATAAATCTGATTGTTATTTTTATTAAAAATAATTCACATGTTCCATTGTATAAAGTCACTATTAAACCAACACTTACAATTAGTCAAATAGACTATATGGAATTCAGTAGCTTCTTTAAACTTTTATTTCTAATATAATACCTAGGAAATATTTCAAAATAGACTCTATTCTCAGATTTATTGCAGTAGTTCTTTGAATTTTGTGGCATTTTCAGTTAAGGAGTAATTTGATAGTAAATGAGTTAACATACCTGATTAAAATGTGTTACATATGTTTGACTTGAGGGACATTCTATCACAATCCTCTATACACAGTTACATACACAGAAGTAACCAGTTACAACAATTTGATTTATTTTCACTATCAGTGAACTTGTATGTTGGGAATTTCATGTTTTCATGTATTCCCAGGAGCAGTAAAATGCTTCCTCATTTGTATTTTATTGTTTTATCTTGGATTTGATTTTGTTTATGTATAGGTGTATAAGAAATTCATTTTACTGCTACACTTAACATTTTAATTCTTTTAGAATGTTTTTCAATTAGAAAGAGCAATGTGGAGACCAGATCCATTTGTGCATGCACTGGACTTTCTCTGTAACACTGCTATCTGCTTTGATATCATAGAACCAAAAAAATTTGCTTAGACCTTCAGGGTTGGCTCACTAGAGGGTTTTTTAGTTTTGTTTGTTTGCTTGATTTTGTTTTGTATGGCAGTCATGTTGTGTGCTCTTAATCTAATTTTTCTTTATTTTTAATTAAAATGTAATTACACCATTGTCCCTCCTTCCCCAGGGATGAGGCCCCACACTTACTATCCCATACCAAGTGAGTGTCAGGCCCCAAGACACATACATACAAGCAACTCCAAATGATCTCAACAAGTTGTATTTATATTTGTTATTGACTTCTGTTCTACAGCATAAAAGCATGTGTCTTCATGCTGCTGTTTACTTAAATATTTATTCCCAGGTTTACTGTTTTCTTTCCTAGAACTATGCATGTCATAATAGCTTGCTGTTCTTCAAGATATTTTGTGAGGTTTTTTTTCATTCTCTCTTTCATACTAGTCCTTGTGGTTAACCTGCCAATTACTCTAGCATAACTATTTGGCTCAATTCAGTTTTTCTTAAAAATTACTGTTTCTGAATTCTCAAATGTACTGAAATTTAACTTTCACTAATGTAATCTTGGCTTTACTTGCTCTTCATTGTTTTCTTCCATAGAGACTGTCCTATTACCATCTCTCTAAGGCTATTAATTAAATTATGTTTACTGGCTTTCCTTATGGACTAATTGTACTTCATCTGGATTATTGTGGTGCCTGTTGAGAGCTCTAGGAGATTAATCAATTATCATTCATTAAGGGCATACAATTGAATGCCTATAGTGTAGCTGTCTAATATTATTCTAGAGAATCAAGACACATACTTCACTTCATGGCTGTGAGCTTTTCATTTTTTCATCATTAAAATGAAAATATTTCAAAGATTATATACCATCTTCTAGAGTATTAGCTGTTAGTTTGTCTTTTCTGTTAGTGTTCTGAATAATGGTCTTGGCGTACTGTTCAATGAAAGCTCTCATGTGTTGTAGGAATGCTGCTTTAGGGAATGGCTGAGTTAGGAACACAGTGGATCCTTACAAACTGGGGATCTCCTCTGTAACTCCTCCCTGAAAAGAAACCTAGAAACATATTGACAACCTCAGGCACAATATGGAAGCAAGACAAGGTCAAATGGGTTCTTTCCAAGAACATAGAATCTCACTGACCAAGACTTGGAAATGCATTGTCCAAATTCTAGTATTTTCAGAACCTGTATGTCTGTGGTTTTTCTCTCCCTTTGAAACAAAAAGGAGCCAGGCATGGTGGTGCACTCCTTTAATCCCAGCACTCGGAGGCAGAGGCTGGCAGATTTCTGAGTTCGAGGCCAGCCTGGTCTACAAAGTGAGTTCCAGGACAGCCGTGGCTATACAGAGAAACCCTGTCTCAGATAGAAAGAAAGAAAGAAAGAAAGAAAGAAAGAAAGAAAGAAAGAAAGAAAGAAAGAAAGAAAGAAAGAAAGAAGGAAGGAAGGAAGGAAGAAACAAAAAGGAGAAACTGAACTGAAAATATTCTGAGCTACAGCTTTGATGTCACTTCAGATTGTATATTTTCATCAATATTTTATTGTATATTTTCATCAATATTTTATTTCACTAAAGATCCTCCTTTTTATTTGTAAGCAATTCACTATTTTTAATATTTGACTATGGAGAATATTAAATAGGCATTGTATATATTCTAGTGGAAATAAAGTAAAAAGACAATATGTTAATTAATAAATGAAGTTAAATAAAAAAGTATATTATGCAATGATTACTGTTATCCAATAGTGGTAAGAACACAACAAGACATAAAAATCATGGATGAAGGGATGCATATATATGTACACATACACACACATATATGGATGTTCCTAAATTCCTAGTTTCTCTAGGAGTCTTATCATAAAAAGATGTTAGATTTTGTCAGAGGTCTTTTCTTTATCCAATAAGATGATTATGTGGATTTGCCTTTCAGTCTATTTGTATGCTGGACTTCCTTTATCAGTTTATATATGCTGAACCACCCCTGCACCACTGGGATGAAACTAAGTTAATTATGATGAGTATTATTGAGGAAATGTTCTTGCATTTTATAATACTTTATTGAGAATTTTTATCTATATTCATAAGGGATTGTGGTCTTTTTTTCTTCCATTTTGGGTCTTTGTTTGTTGTGGATATTTGAGTTATTGTGGACTTATGAAAAGAACTAGGAAATGTTCTTTTACTTCTCTTTTGTGGAGTAATTGAGGAGTATTGGTATTAATTCTTCTTTGAAGAGCCAGCAAATTTGTTCATTGAATTCATTTGGCCATGCACTTTCATTTGTCTGAAGATTTCAGTTAATGCTTCTATTTCACCAGGGCTTATAGGTTGGTTTGAATTGCTTATTTCATCTTGATTTATCTGGGATAGGTGTTATATATCAATAAATTCATCTATTTCTTTAGGTTTCCAGTGTCGTGGAGTACAAATTTTTAAAGTATGTCTTTGTGATTTCCTCAATGTCTGTAATGAGGTTTTGTTTTTGTATCTAATTTTATTAATTTTAATCTTCTCTGTCTTTTAATTAATTTGACCAAAGGTTTAACAATCATGTTAATTTTCTCAATGAACCAACTATATGTTTCATTATTTATTTATTTAGTTAGTTAGTTTCCTTGTTTATTTGTTTGTTTGTTTCTGTTTTATTGATTTCAGCCCTGAGTTTGATCATTTTCTTCATCTACATTTTGGGTGTGATTTACAGTCTTGTCCTAAAGCATTTAGCGATGCTACTAAGTTAGTAACATGAGAGCTTTCTCTCCCTTTTTAAATATAGCATATCCTGATAAAATTTCCTTCACTGTATATTATACATTTAGATATGTTGTGTTTTCATTTTCATTCAATTCTAAAAACAACTTGCTCTCCTCACTGATTTCCATTTTGACCAATTTATTTTTTTTTTCAATTCAATAGTAAATTGTTTCATTTCCACATGATTGTAAGCTCTCTGTTGTATTGTTGTTGATGTTCAGGCTTAATCTATGGTGGAAAATCTACATACTTTGGTATTTAGGATCACAAAATATTCCAACATTTAAGAATAAAATTGTGGGCAGCCGTGGTGGTACTCGCCTTTAATCAGGAGGCAGAGGCAGGCGGATTTCTGAGTTCAAGGCCAGCCTGGTCTACAAAGTGAGTTCCAGGACAGCCAGGGTTATAAAGAGAAACCCTGTCTCAAAAAAGAAAAAAAAAAAAGAATAAAATTGTGTAGCACAAGAACAGTATCATTACAAACAGTTGAAAAAGCTGGGACAATTAAAGAATGTTTTCCATTCCTTTTTTTTTTTTTTTAACTTTTATTAGATATTTTCTTCATTTACATTTCAAGTGTTATCCAGAAAGTTCCCTATATCCTCCCAAGCTTTACCATATGTTGTTTTTCTAACAAACTTTTGTTTGTTTTGCAGGTGAGATAGAAAATCCTGCTAAAGTAATTCCCAAGTCCGTGGTTTCTTGTCTTCCCATTGTAATTGTATTTTATTTACTGGTTAATGTATCCTATCTGGTAGTTTTGACACCAAAGGAAATTACGACTTCAGGTATGGTTTGGTATAAACAAAACTGAAATAGTCACTTCTTTCTTCCCCAAATGAAGTTGTGTTGTCCTGTGCATGGATGCTCAGGACAATAGCATAGTGCTGTAAAATAGCACTTCTAGAACGTACTTCATATCCTCTGCTTATTCCATTATGCCACCTATACATTATCAGCCTCATGTACAAACCTGTAACTGTGTGCATTACCATTTCTTCTAAGATATAAGTTCCTTGCATTTAAATGCCTTATGAGACCATGTTCAACACTATCTCATCTTAGAGTGTTTTAAATGCAGTAAAAATCTAAAGATGTAATGGAAGGACTTGACTCAAATTCTGAAAGAAATGATCCCTCTGAATCAAAAACTATGAGTTATAGGTCATATGACTGATAGAAACAAAGCTCAATACATTAGTTTTTCAGGTAAACACATGAAAATGCTAAGTTTGAAAGCATTGTGATAAAAAGATAAAGGAATAAATCTAGAATTTCATTGAATAGGTATACAAAGCATTACTTTGGCATAAATATATAACTATGCTGCTTAATTTTAACTAGACTTTAACTGCCATGTACATGATTTTAAATAATTTTGCACTCTATTTTACATTTTACAACATAATTACTGGTATTCCTAATGTCAAAATTTAGATTAATAAAGACAGTAATATTTAAGCCCATTGATATTGTTCATTTGATGCTAAGCCTGATGAGTTGAACTTGAGTTCAATACCTAGGACCCACATTGTAGAAGAGCCATGATTATTTTATGACCTCCACACTCACACTTTGGTACATGCATTCCACCTGGTACACACCTAAAACATTCAAAGTAAATAAAAAATATTTAAAAATCATAATCTTGATATCTATTGAAGAATCTTTCCATTTTTAATTTATTTGACAGGAGTTTTCAAGCCTGTCTCACACACATATATTTGATTCTGTAATTCCTTCAAATATTTCCTAGCACAGGTCAACTGTGTTTATAGTTTACATACCTGCATGTAAACAGTTTATGAAAAGTCCAGATAAGGACTTCTATTCACTATCAGGTTATTCACATTTGTAGATTTCTCCAACCTGTGAAGAAAAAATCTGGAGATGCACATGGGTTTTGGTTCAAACTTGGAAGTTAGTTTTGCTTTTGAAAAAGAAATTCCAAAATGACATTTTAAGTATAATGTTTGATTTAGTGCTAGTATATATGTTGGAAATATGAAGTGGGAATGGACTCATGGACAACTGTGCAACTATGCAAAGGAGAATGAAGGGAAGGGAGAATTGCATTATTCTAATAAATTGCACAAATGATTTTAAAGGGCAGTAGTTGAATGCTGCACTTTGGCTATGAAATGTCCCTCATAGGCATGTGAAGTTGAATCCTTGGTCTCCAGCTTGGAAATACTGTGGGAAAGCTAGAAGTGAAATCTTATTGAAGAAAGTAGATCACAAGAAATGATCCCTGAAGATTTTAAATATGTCCACATGTCCTGTGCATTCTCTATTTCCTGACTGGAGACTCAGCATGACTGACTACTGTATGTTTCTATAGTAATACTGTCCCCAAAATAATAGACATTATTCTTTCCAAATGTAAGCCATGTTGAGCCCATCTGTAAACAGTGACTTCTTGCCAGGTAACTAAAAGGAAAAAAATTGAATCCTATGACAATTATTCTTTGGAGATTGTGAATAAATTGAAATGGTTTCAGATTGAAATGGCTTGTCTCTCCTCTAGCAAATTAGCTTGTATTGTCATACATCTGTTATGCAGTATATCCATTTGCAGAGCAAGAAAAATCTACAGGTTATCATGGAGTTGGCACAACAGGAAAAAATAGAAATTTCTAATTTATCTTTAAAAAAAATACTATAAGGCCAAATATCATTCACAAAGTAAGTGAAGAGTTTCCTTCTTTTGTAACGAGGTACAGAGTCACATTGCTCACCGAAGAAGAAATAAATGAGTTTATTATTAACAAGCAAAATGGCTTTTGTTCTTTACTTTCTGTTTAATTTTTTGCAGATTCTGTTGCTATCACATGGGTAAACAGAGCATACCCTTCCATGAAATGGGTTATTTCTTTGGGGATCTCCCTCTCATCATTGACAACCACTGCCTGTGTAATACTGTCAGCATCAAGGGTTTTCTACTCTGCAAGCCAAGAAGGACAAATGCCGCTCATCTTCTCAATGCTTAATGACCATCACAGTCCTGTTGTAGCTGTCACTCTAGTTGTCATTTTATCTACAGTTTCAATAATAAGTTCAAACTTAACCAGTTTGATAAAATATATAGCACTAATAAACATTTTCAATGAAGTGCTATGTATGATAGCTTTACTTAAACTGAGGTATCAGAAGCCAACTTTTCCTAGACCTTATAAGGTAAAACAAAATGCTAACATTATATTTTTACCTACCTTACTTAAATAATATTGAATTAGTAGAAATGTTATTTTATACGTGTATATGCTTCTAACCAATTACAAGCATAGTGTATAACAAATCTGATCTCAGTCTGTTTTTCAGAAATTTGTATTATGGGCCATTTGGGGGGAGCATTTTGAGCTTTTAATATATAAAAGCTCAAAACTTATCTGTAACAAGAATACAAATATCATTAATATCATGATTTGAAAGTACATATGTAATTATTATTTTAATATAATTATATTATATATAATATAATTATGATTTGTTTTTACTTGGGAAATTAATTATTGACATTGTAAAAAACAGGGGGACTCTGATTACCATCACACATAAATTAGATAGGATTATTCTTTTTCATGTTCTCCACAAAATATCAAATTTCTATGAGATGTTAATAAAAGCACCAACTTAGGTGATTATAAGAACATTTCAATTTTTATCTATCAAGATATAATCATTACTGTAGGTTAGTGAAACAGCTTTTAATGCATTTCTTGTTGGCACTAAGGGATGGATCCAATGATACAAACACTCTAAGAAAGTCTTTTACCCTAAGAAAGTCTTTTACCCTAAGAAAGTCTTTGTTATAAGTTTGCTTTCCACTGGGAAGAGGTATCAAGAAGCCCAGGCACAGACCTTTGTGAGAATGTAAGCAACATTTAACAATAACATTGGTACATATATGTTAGATGAAATATATAAGCAATCAAATGAAGGATAAATAAAATAAGTTATTTTAAAAGAAAATACTGAAAACTGGATGGAGCATGAATGAGAAGGAAGCGTGTGGATATGGATCCACCAGCTGCCATCAAGTCTTTTAAACAAATTTGTTTATATTCAAGATAATGGTAGGTCTCAAGGACATCACCCAATCTTGAAAAAGAGCCAGTTTTTATTTGCTTGCTTGCTGATTTTGTTTATTTGTTTGGTGTCATGGCATATTTAATTACTGTTATGATGAATAATTTTTTCATAATTAATCAATTATAGGCTTGTTTTTTAATTTAACAATGTTTTATTAGATATTGTCTACATTTGCATTTTAAATGCTATCCCGAAAATCCCCTATACCCTCCCCCACACTATACTCCTCAACCCACCCACTCCTGCTTCCTGACCCTGGCCTTCCCCTGTATTGGGGCATATAAAGTTGGCAATTCAAGGGCCTCTCCTCCCAATGATGGCCAACTAGGCCCTTTTCTGCTACATATGCAGGTAGACACAAGTTCTGGGGGTACTAGTTAGTTCATATTCTTGTTCCTCCTATAGGGTTGCAGACCCCTTCAGCTCCTTGGGTATTTTCTCTAACTCCTCCATTGGGGGCCCTGGTTCCATCCAATAGATGACTGTGATCATCCACTTGTGTATTTGCCAGACACTGGCATAGCCTCACAAGAGACAGCTATATCAGGGTCCTTTCAACAAAATGTTGATGGCATATGCAATAGTGTCTGTGTTTGGTGGCTGATTATGGGATGGATCCCCAGGTGGGGCAGTCTCTGGATGGTCCTTACTTCTGTCTCAGCTCCAAACTTTGTCTCTGTAACTCCTTCCCTTCCATGGGTATTTTGTTCCCTATTCTAAGGAAGAAGGATGTATCCACACTTTGATCTTCCTTCTCCTTGAGTTTCATGTGTTTTGCAAATTGTATCTTGGATATGCTAAGTTTCTGGACTAATACCCACTTATCATTGAGTGCATGTCATGTCAGTATTTGTGATTGAGTTACCTCACTCAATTTGATATCCTCCAGCTTTTAAATTCATTGTTTTTAATAGCTGAGTAGTACTCCATTGTGTAAATGTACCACAATTTCTTTATCCATTCCTCTGTTGTGGGACATCTGGGTTCTTTCCAGCTTCTGGCTATTATAAAGAAGGCTGCTATGAACATAGTGGGAGCATGTGTCCTTATTACCAGTTGGATCATCTTCTGGGTATATGCCCAGGAGAGGTATTGCTGGATCTTCCAGTAGTACTATGTCCAATTTTCTGAGGAACCACCAGACTGATTTCCAGAGTAATCTTGTACAAGCTTGCAATCCTACCAGCAATGGAGGAGTGTTCCTCTTTTTCCACATCCTCACCAGCAACTGCTGTCAGCTAAATTTTTGACCTTAGCCATTCTGTCTGGTATCAGGTGGAATCTCAGGGTTGTTTTAATTTGCATTTCCCTGATGATTAAGGATGTTGAACATTTTTTCAGGTGCTTCTCAGCCATTCACTATTCCTCAGTTGAGAATTCTTTATTTAGCTCTGTACACCATTTTTTAATGGGGTTATTTGATTTTCTGGAGTCCAGCTTGTTGAGTTCTTTGTATATATTGGGTATTAGTCCCCTATCAGATTTAGGATTGGAAAAGATCCTTTCCCAATCTGTTGGTGGCCTTTTTGGCTTAATGAAAGTGTCGTTTGCCTTACAGAAGCTTTGCAATTTTATAAGGTCCCATTTGTCAATTCTCGATCTTACAGCACAAACCATTGCTGTTCTATTCAGGAATTTTTCCCCTGTGCGCATATCTTCAAGGCTTTTCCACACTTTCTCCTCTATAAGAGTCAGAGTCTCTGGTTTTATGTTGAGTTCCTTTATCCACTTAGACTTGAGCTTTGTACAAGGAGATAAAAATGGATCAATTCTCATTCTTCTACATGTTAACTGCCAGTTGTGCCAGCACCTTTTGTTGAAAATGCTGTCTTTTTTCCACTGGATGGTTTTAGTTCCCTTGTCAAAGATCAAGTGACCATAGTTTTGTGGGTTCATTTCTGGGTCTTCAATTCTATTTCATTAATCTACCTGTCTGTCACTGTACCAGTACCATGCAGCTTGTTTCTTTGTTTGTTTGTTTGTTTGTTTGTTTGTTTGTTTGTTTGTTTTTATCACAATTGCTCTGTAGTACAGCTTGAGGTGAAGCATGGTGATTCCACCAGAGGTTCTTTTATTGTTGAGGATAGTTTTTGCTATTCTAGGTTTTTTTGTTATTCCAGGTGAATTTGCACATTGCCCTTTCTGACTCTGTGAAGAATTGAATTGGAATTTTGATGGGGATTGCATTGAATGTGTAGGTTGATCTCGCCAAGATAGTAATTTTGAGTATATTAATCCTGCCAATCCATGAGCATGGGAGATCTTTCCATCTTCTGAGATCTTCTTCAACTTCTTTGTTCAGAGACTTGAAGTTCTGATCATACAGATCTTTCACTTCCTTACTTAGAGTCACACCAAGGTATTTTATATTATTTGTGACTATTGTGAAGGGTGTTGTTTCCCTAATTTCTTTCTCAGACTGTTTATTCTTTGGGTAGAGAAAGGCCACTGATTTGTTTGAGTTAATTTTATATTCAGGTATTTCAATGAAGCTGTTTATCAAGTTTAGGAATTCCCTGGTGGAATTTTTAGGGGTCACTTATATATACAATCATATCATCTGCAAAGAGTGATATTTTGACTCCTTCCTTTCCAATTTGTATCCCTTTGATCACTTTTTGTTGTCTAATTGCTCTGGCTAGGACTTCAAGTAGTATATTGAATAGGTAAGGAGAAAGTGGGCATATAGGCTTATTTTATTTTCTCATCTCAATATCAAAAATATGTGTGACTCTCCAAAACAAATTCTTTTCTTGTTCTTTTTGATGTTTGCTTTCAACATCAACAGAATACTTCTGAACTAATTTTATTCTTTTATATATTTTCCTTAATCTTCCTCATTTCCTTTTCATTTACTCAGTTGCTTTATTCACTTATTTTATCTGTGTGTAATGAAAGCCAAATATTCTATGAGGTCCCATATCTTTGCTTTATGCCTTAATCATGGAATAAATGTGGTAAAAATGACCCATTCCAGATATTGTATTATGTGAAAATATTGTAAGTAGTAAACTAGAATCCCATGCTTCTTGGCAACCTTTATTATATGCACTAAGTACTCTTACTGGAATTTGAGTGGTGGATTCATTAAGTAGTCAAAGATTTAAAACTGAGACAGTAAAAATAAGTTTCCATGAAAGGAACTTACTTTATCTAACCAAAAGACAGTAGGCAAAACATCAGAATCATTTAATTAATAGTTCAGGTAAGAATAATAAAGATAACAACACATTTATGAATTCAGGGCTTTTTAATTAGTGAGGTTTTGTTATAAAGATACTCTGATTTAAAATTGTATTATGAATGAATAATCGGTTATGACATAGCTGAGTCTCTTTATTCCTCAAGTCAGAAAAGTCAGTAACTATTGAACTAATGTTTATTAGTTCAGTATTGGCTAGTGTAAATGATGTATTTTTGTATGTGCTCCACTCTTTTTCATGAAAAAACAATGACTTCAATGAGTAAGTTGGAAACCATGTAAATTGTGGAAGAATCCATGGAAACTTAACAAAAATAGCTGGATTTAATTTTGTGGTTTCACAACTTGCTAGTTGCAAAGTAAATATTGGTACTACAAGGTAGTACTGAGACGGTATCCATCCTTGCCCTTTGATTCTTGAATATTTGTAATGTTGTATGGCTGTCAAGAAATAGAAAATAAAACCACCACTAATCTTAAGTTTCTTTTTACTTTCAGGTGTGCCTGCCATTTATATTTGGAACTTTAGCTCTGTCTTCATTTCTCATTTTGACACCATTGATTCAGTCTCCTAATATCAATAATATCTATCAAGTTATCATTCTTTTCAGTGGATTTCTGGTGTACTGGCTTCAAGCTTACCTATATCAACATTCTGATAATTTTAAAACAATAACATGTTACTTGCAATTGCTATTTAATGTTTCACCATCTGACAAACAAGACAAAGACATTTTGGCTGAGTAAAATTATTCTACTAAATATTTACTTCATAAAATAAAATAAAATATTGTAAATGAAATCTTTTATTTTTAAAATAAATATTCTTTCAAACACAAATTTTTCATGTATTGCACAGTACAAAACAATGTAGTACCAACTTAACTTCTGAGTTCAAAGACTTCCCAAACAAAAGTAAAGGGCATGGAAATGTTAAATTTTATTTTTTAATATAACAGATTCCATAAATAGGTATATTTATTATAAAGGAATGAATAAGTAGTTAAGGAGCTAAGAACTCTTATAAGACACATTTCCTTATAATAGTATTATATTTATGCCTTCAGCTTAAATAACTTCCATCTCTTCTTCCATTCTCATCTTATATATTATTATTAGATGGAATTTCTTGTTCTAATTTGAACCTCATAGTTCTCTGATTTTTCCCCCTTTTATTACATTAGAAATATTTAGTGTCTTAAAATTCTGTTTCTATCTGTGGTCCACTTTTTTTTGACAGAAAAGTTTTGGCTTTTGATATCTTAATGAGGTCATCATCATGTGTGCTCTAACACTGATGGGCACACTGTTTTATGGCATGTGCCTTAAAAACATTCAAAACAGGAAGATATCTTTTCTCTCCCTCCCTGGTTCCCAGGGCTATGGCAGACAATCAATTGAGCCGGTGTTGGGTCCTACCAAACATGTGCTTTTGTTTTTCATGTGTATGCATCCAGAATAGTAGAAAGCAACACCCTCACTGGTACTATGGGATTGAGGGAAGGATCTATAGGTTTACTTCCTGCTCTGTTATTCTCTGTACTTGATGATGGCTTTCTCTCTTTCTAGAGAGCTGGCCTTCAGAGGAGGGTCCAAAAAGTAGCCATGAGGGACAGTGAAAGGAGAGGAAATGGCAAGGAAGAGGAGTCCACACTGAGAAGCTCATCACAACTTCTTCCTGCCTCTGATTTTCAGGTGTTTCATGACAAGAATTCTGAATGTTACTGTTACTTTTGGGATAAGCAAGTTCCCAGAGTCTATGATCAGATAGAGAAGGTAACTATGAGGTGTCCAGCCTGAGAACAAGGTCAGAAGAGATGAACACATGGCTGGAGGAGCTCAGGAGAGGAAGTCAGAACCAGTCTTGCAGCATCATGGAGGGCTCCTTGATTCAGGCTCTGGCTAAGTTCCAGAGTAACAAAATCTAAGATCGCTTCATGGGATTGACAAAGCAGGAGAGATGATGGTTATAGGTTCAGGGACACAGTCTCTCCTCCTCAGCAAGGTTACCCCTCTTGAAGAGACACCATGAAGAGAACATTAGCTTTCTGATAGTCCATTAAACTCATGCACAGAAACATATTTCTTAGGACTGAACACTGCTTAACTAAGGACACAGCTAACAAGTTATACATATATTCACCAAGATGGGTTACTCATGCTACACTAATGAACTGTCTCTATTGAAACTGTTTACCCAAGCAAAGGCTACAGTACTGCTTCCACAGGCCCATTCAGGATACCAAGAAGGGCTCTGCTCACTGTGACACAGTGAATACAAGTTCCATCTTGTACTTGTCCCCATCCTCATTGGAAGGCAAAAGGGGACATAAAGATTCATGAAACAGTTCTTAAATGGTTGTGTGTGTGCACATGTGCAAGTGTATTCCCATGACTGTGTGAGGCATGTGATCAGGCATGCATGTGTATGCCAAAAGCCAACTTGGGTAGCAATCCTCAGGAGCCATACACCTTAGTGTTGAGACAGAGCTTTTCACTGAACCTAAAACTTACTGGTTAGGCTAGGCTGGCTCCCTAGTGAACATTAGATATTTGCCTATCTCTGCCTCCCCAGTACCAATATTGTAAGTGAACTCTACATGCCTGTACATTTGTGCAGGGATTGAACTCAAGTCTTCTTGTTTGCACAGCAGGCAATTAACTAACTGAGCTATCTCTCCAGCCCTACTTTCTAAAGAGTTCTAAACAATCTAATCCCAATACTTGGGAGGCTAAGGCAAAGAGGACTATAAGTTTAAAGACGGCCTTAACTACACAGCAAAGCTGTGTCTCAAAAACATGCAACTGGCATTCTGTACAAACTGGGCATAGTAATGCACACCTGCAATCTCAGCTATCCCGGAGGCTGAGACAGGAGGATTTCGAGCTCCAGATCAGATTGGGCAGCATAGCAAAAGTCTGCCTCAAGTAACCAAGCAAATGTACAGAAATGCTATGAGTCACTTTGATCTCAGTCAGAACATATAAATATATAGCCTTACCATGCACTCAGAAGACTGGGGGATATCTGTAAAGAATCCTAAAAGACTAGACAAGATGGCTCCTATGGGATGGTGAGTGACCACAAGATCTTAGGGATTCCTCTTTATACATATTATAGGGGACACTAGGTTTCCAGGCACTAACCTAAGCCCTTGAACACTATGGAGATGTCAGTCCAAGGTCATCAGAGTGGCAGTCTAGAAGGGTCAGGAGCAGACACTTCAGACTAGACACAAAGGCTTGTCCAGACATGGAAGTGCCCACTTAGAACTTCAGTCAGGATAATCTACTTCCTGAATTTTCAAGGCCTTTGGGGCGAGTCTTCCTAAGCTCATAAATAAGAACATCAGAGCTGGGCAGGTCCTCTTGAGCCTGGCTGCTCTGGTGTGGTCTCTGGATCTGCAACATCAGCACCACCTTCTCCTGGGAGCTTGTGAGAGATATCTTGTCGCAGGCTCCACCCAAAACTACTGAACTAGAACATGTGTTTTACAAGATTCCTCAGGAGATATATATGCACATCAGAACCTCAGAAGTACTTCGCCAGCACTAATTTAGACCAACATTTCACTTCACAAACAAGGCGCTGACACCCAAAGGGGAGGAGGAGGACCCAAAGTTACTCAGCTGCTTCCAATCTTGGTTTCACCACTTGCCAGAGACTTTGTGTAAGGCATTTAAAAATGCACTGACTCTCACTTCCCTCTTCTATAATACAGGGTATCACCCTCAACTACAAGGGCTTTCGCATGCACTAGATAAGGCAGCATCCAAATTAAGCTTCATAAATATTGACAGTCACTATAGTCCTAGTTCTCTGCTCTAACACCACCCTTCTACCTCCCAATGCAAGCCAGCTTCTCTACATTATAAGGATAAGTCCTGGGCCAGGGGGTACTATACAGATCCTGTTCTGCCATTTGACCTTGAACTACCTCCAAATTGTTCCCTGGTTCCTGGCTTTGGTTTAGTGGTTCATAAATAAAATGACTCAGTCTCAAACAGAATAAGCCAGAAATGACAAATTTATGTTTCCAAACTAACCAAAAGAAGGAGACACTATTAGGATAGTCTAGCCCCTAGGAAGTCTATAGGTCTTTCCTAGAATGGTTCTGCCTTGACATGTCCAAGTACCTCAAGTGCCTAGGTGTGCCCCTCAACCCAGTTTTTCTGAGGATTGAATCCAAGGCCTCACACATGCCTGCTAAGTGCTCTTCCGGGAGCTATACTGAAAACTCCTCTTTCTTATTCAACTAATAAAAAGGATCCTCAAAGCTTCAAGTATCTCTGTGGGAATGGGATTAAAGAGGAGAGAGCCCAGTCAGACTGGAGG
This sequence comes from Mus minutoides, assembly GCA_902729485.2. Lineage (NCBI taxonomy): Eukaryota > Metazoa > Chordata > Mammalia > Rodentia > Muridae > Mus > Mus minutoides. Next base: position 17,668 of record CACVCL010022365.1, on the reverse strand, counting down.
ACAGCTGTTTTCAAAGCTTTGCAAGATGTTAGGTGAAAAAGTCTAAACCTGTTCTCATGGACTCTGGAGAACAGAAACAGAAAGTTCAAGTAAGTCCTCTCTACTTATAACAACTGGTTACAGACAGCTTCAGAAGTTTCCTGTAACCATTAGTGCTAAGGCAAGTGGGATGCAGGGGGAAGGTCTCCCTTGCTGCAAGACCAACCTGCAAGGCTCACAAAGCTGGCGTAGTCTCCAAGGGCTCCAGCCTTGCTCACTATGAGCATCATCTCAGGCAGGCACTTTTCAAATAGTTTCCCATGCCCCATCCCAACCTGATCAGAATCTATAGGGTGGATCTGGGATCTATTTTAAAAGCATTCCTCCACACCCCTGCAATGGTTTTAGTAACCATTGTGTGTTTGAAGGCAGGACCAGGGACTGGAGGAAGGGAGTTAGAACCATCCAATGACTGGTTCCCAAGGGTTTTGTTCTGTTTCTCAAACTCCCCCGACCCTTCCCAGGGCGTAAGGATGCTGGGGACTGTAGCTCCCTGGATTGCTGTTCTTCACAAAGTATGTACTCTTGATTTGGGGATTACTTAAACATCTAATAGCAAATCACACACACACACACACACACACACACACATTTTTGTAGCAAGATTGGCTTTGAACTCATTTTCTTCCTGCCTCAATCTTCAAACACATTCTCCCTCATCTCTGCAGTCTGATGCCCCATGAAAGCCACCCTTTTAGATGACCCAGACTTGTGGTCTTGAAGGAAGACTGATGAAGCTAACCACGACTTCCAGCAGAATAGGCAGCTTTCTTCCACTATAACCTAAAGGGCAAGACACTCGTGCAACTGGGAGTCCTTTATGTCATTCTTTCCCCTACTGGCATCCTGTACCATGTCCAGGTCGCCCTTAAATAGAAAAAAAAAGGGGGGGGGGGCTTTGTCAGTTTCTCTCTTTTGGGTCATTCTTGCGGTTTGGTATGCCACAGGTCAGTATTAGAGCACACCTCCTTCCGGGGGAGATTAGATGGGCTCGCGGAAACACGAGGTCATCAACACCCACAGCAGAAAGGGAGTAGCTAACAAAAATAAAATGAAATTTAAAAATGAAAAAGAAAAAACGGAGTGGCTGCCTTTGGCCTTGACCCCACAGCGCCACCTGGTGTCTATCCGTACAGAGCAAGCTCGGAGCCTGCAGATTTCTGTGGCTTCCCATGATCCACGCAATTACGGCCATCCTCTGGTACCCGAGCTTCACTGTGTATGAATGAATGATGTGTGAAGCCCCTTCTGCACTGCATGACTGTGAGAAGGTCAATGAGGAAGAGTGAGACAGAGAATTGGGGCTGGCCTGATAGTACTGTGCTGGGCCTGCGCAGCCAGCAGAGGGCAGCCTGTCTCCACCTTTGGATCCCAAAGGCATGCATCCTGGTACTGTGTGTCCCTCCCAGGTAGGACAATCTATTTGTGTTTATGGAATAAATCTTTGTCCTCTGCGCACAAACCTCCCTGAGAATTTCCTGTTGGTCTTGAGCCTTGTTTGGGAACTGTCAGGGCCACTTAGGACTAGCACTCTTTGATCTCCAGCTGTTGGGCAGGTGCTCCCTTGAGCTGTGTTGTAGGTCCCATGTTGAAACATTACTGGCCTGACCCTCTGGTTAATAGAGGCATAAAACCCATTGTTTAAATTCTACTCACTGTTTTGAAAAAATCAGTGTGGGCACATTTTCATGGACTGACACAGCCTACCTAGCTCTGGGTACAATAGGTGTGCCTAACATGAACAACACTACAACCCTTCAGACAAGCCTATTTTTCAAGCCTGCTCTTCTGTATACCTGGTTGTGAGGCCTTAGCACAAAAGCAGATGACTAGCTGCCTCTCCCCACCACACACTCACACACACACACGCACACACACACACACACACACACACACACACACACTTCCAAGAAGTGAGATCTCTGGAGTTGATACAAAAAGGTCCTCTGGCTGAGTTTCTCTTTACAAGGGGCTTTGCAAAAGCTGGAGTGCTGAGTACATTGTCAGGACCTAACTGAGCCTTTCAAAAGCCAAGTCCCCAAAATTCCTGCATCCTGAGATGGGGTGGAGGACAAACAGGGGAAGGTGGTAGCCTTTGATCATTTGGTTCCCTTAGAACCAATACCATAAAGTAAACAGACCTTAGAAAACTCCAAAGTGATTCCCTTTGGTTCATTTCTACTAGGCCTTGCCCAATCCAGCCCTGGCTCCAGGGTGTGACAGGACCCCCACAGACAGATGAGGAAAGAGTTCAGTTCTAAATTGCTTTATTGATCAGATGATAAATCAGCTTCAACAGCCTATGCCTACAGCCCTTGCAGAGAATCGATGTACAGCCTTGTCCCTTCAGTCTCAGGGAGCGTCAAGGCCCAGCCCTTCCCCTTCTCTCTCCTGCTCCTGACCTTGGGGCCTGGATGGGATGGGCAAGGTAGTGAAGGGTACTAGAGATATCCATCCCAGCCACCTGATCCAAGGTTAGACCCAGAACTGACTACTCCAAGATCTGGACCACTGATAAATGTAAATGCTTGTCCAGGAATTCATTAGGATCTCCCTTGCCCATCAAACAGGGAACTTGATACCTAAGGAGGTCAGGCAACCTGTAGACTTTGGGGTTCTCTGACATGGGTTGTTCTCTATTGCTAAGTGAAAATGTTTCACTGTTTCCACATTCAAAGGCAAGACGCCAGAGAAACAGCTTCTTCTGATGGCCCCACAATCCTATCTGCATCTCCCTGCCTCTCATGGGGACATCCCAGACTGAGATGCACCAAGAAGCTCAGCCTCCTACCCAGAGGAAACACTCTGGGACCCAATAAACCACAGCCTTTCTTATCCCAATAAACCCAACTTTTCCTGCCTACACTGCTGGTTTGCTCTACTGGGTTCCAATGGCATGGGCTCAGGTGTCCTGGCCAGTAGAGGGTGGACATTCAGCCTAGAAGCAGAGGTCTGTGGTGGTGAGTTGTGGAGTGAAGGACCTGGTCTCTGAAAAGGGGTGACTAGACAGATGTCTCCTAAAGGTAATGGTATCAAATGCCAGGCAGGAGGAAGCCCTTAGTCAGGAAGGAGCTCAGGCAGACCCCTAAACCAAAAGAAGCCAGATACCCAAACCCAAGGCATTAGTGATGTGCAGGAGGGCTGAGTGAGAGAGGATCTTGGAGGTGTTCAAGGCTTCTGGGAATGGACTGCTGATTAAAAGCTCAGGAGTAGGCAAGAGGCACAGGCCGCAGCAGGCTCACCCTGAGTGGACCAAAGACCCAAAGTGTTTGGCATAGCATCCTTTGCAGTAGATATCACCATCCTTGTCTGCCAGGGTTGATAGAAGGCTTTTGCCACATTGGCACATCGGAAGCAGGACTTACACCAGGACTTCCCAGCAGCAATCACCTTCTCTGCATCATAGACTGTCTATATGGGGGAGAGCGCTCAAAGCAGCCAATCTTCTGGGCAAACTTGGATGCCTCGAGGTTGGTAGTGGGTCTGTGTCCGGGGTCTTCCTCTGGCTTGATGCCCAGAGACTCATCCTTGTCCGAGCTCAGCATGCCTGTACCCCTCCTGTAGCTGTAGTTTTTTGGCTCATACTTCTTTCTGTAACATGACTTGAAATAGCTCTCTTCTCCATGTACTGCCACAGTGATGTTGTCCAGATTCTTCTTGCAAATCATGCACAGGAGGCAGGATTTATGGAAGCTGCTGCCCTCTCACTGGACCTCCTCAGCAAAGTAGACCGTCTTCTGGCAAACCATACACTTCTTGCCTCTTCCCAGTTTGCCATTCTGGCAGCTCCTGGGAGGCACGCAGGCAACAGCTCTCCGGGAAGCTGTCCTGTGGTCCACTTTCAAATGTTTCACTTATGTTCTTACTATTCACCTGAACATGTTATCTTCCTGGTACTAGCAATTATACAAATGATGCTGAACTTCAACACAAACACACAAACTAATCTAATCATCTCCTTTAATCTTTTTACCCAGTTTATGTAATTTTTTATAATAATGATGCATCACTATTATATTTTGGTAAGAGCACTGTCTGCTCTTCCAGAGATCCCAAGTTCAATTCCCAGCAGCCACATGGTGGCTCACAAGAAACTGTAATGGGATCCAATGCCCTCTTCTGGTGTGTCTGAAGAGAGAGACAGTGTATTCACATATATAAAGTAAATAAACCTTTTAAAATTTTTGCCTTATTCTTTCCATTTTAAAATCATAAAATCCCTACTAAATTCTCTGTAACAAGTTGCAGCAGACCCTTTTTGGTTTCTTGTCTGCATGGAATGGGTCTCTGGTGGCAAGTGGGCCAAGGAGTTGGCGAATGAATGACAAACAGACGACGCGAAAGAGTGTGTAGAATCTGAGTATATTTTCACAAAGTGAACACCAGTCTTATATAATACAGAAAACAAAGGGGTAGGATGTCACAGCAGGCAGGCAAAGTACATTGAAGTTACCTGAAACAAAACAAAGGAATGTATACATCAAAAGATGGCAGGGACCAGGCCACTGCTTCCAGTTACCACTAAGAAGGGAGCCAGGTAAGATATTGTTAAGCCCACCACCAGGGTTTCTTAGTAAATGCCTGATTATGCTGTTCCTTTGGGCCTAGTGAACAAACCAGTCTCAGGGGGATTCCCTAACTCTTTCATGGTAAACCCACCTATTCCCTAGGCAGTTGTGAATTCCCTTGTCTAGGTAAGACTGGCTATTGTCCCAAGTAAACACTGCAGACAAGCCCTGAGCTATTCTGGCTCCATTCTTGTAATGCCTAATTAGTTTCACCAACTCTAGAATGTTACTGAATAGGTAAATCTTCTCACTGAATTCCTACTGAATTCCAAGCTCAGCTTCAAGGATTTTCTAGGATGTTGGAACACTGTCGAAGGCTTAGCTATGTCAGAATTCAATCTTTAAAGGCACTTATAATAAAATAATACTGAGAGAGAGCATATGGATCCATACACCAGACTAAGGCGGGGATAGGGTATGAGTATACTGATTATGAGAATGCCAAGGCTCCAGGAGGTTGAGTTTCCTTGAAACTCTTTGCCTTGTGAGTGCTTCCAGGCCTGTTGGCCTGTAAAGCAGACTTCACTGAAGAGTGCATAGCTACAAGTAATACACAACATGTTTATTCAGGTGAGCTATGGCTCATTCAGGGTACAGCCCTTGAAGAGTGGCTCACTATCCAGTAATGTCCATCAAAGAATATATGAACAGCAGAAATTGTGAAAAGGGAGTAATGGATCTGGGAGGAGACAGAAGAACTAGGTGTGATGAAATGCATTGTGATCAAAATACATTGTGATCAAAATACATTGTTTTAAACTAAGGACAAATAAAATGTGAAAACAGCAAATGTGCAAACATAATAGTTTTTCTATTTAACAATAATCATCTGCTGAGGAACAAATAATGACAAATATTTTTCCTTCTTTGGATTGTTACTTTTTCTCTTTTGTTGAAAATAGATTTTGCCTCATACGGTTCATCTTGATTACATTTTCCATCCCTCTAGTCCTTCTATTTTCCCTACCTCCCATTCCATCCAGATCTCTTTTTGTGTCTCATTAGAAAAGAGCAGACTTTTACAATATAAAATACTCAAAATAATCTAAAAACTAAGTATTTAGAAATAAAACACATGGGACTGGTAAAGGACCTCTACAATGAAAACTATAGGTCAAACAAGAATTTTTAAAAAGAGTTATTTCAAAACAGAAGGAATTATCATGTTTAAAGATTGTCAAAATAGTCATATTACCAACTCAAAACTCACAATGCAAGCTACATATTCAATCAAAATATTACTAGCATTCTTTGAAAACCTAGAAAATACAGTCTTAAAATGTCCATGGGATTATTAAAGACTGGGATTAACCAGGAGGATTCTAAGAAAAGAAAGGTCAATGCTAAAGATAGCAAAATAAACCTTCACTCAAAATATACCAATGCATCATGTTTGCCAACTACAACTCGAAGGGGCAGCTTTTCTTCTTGACAATACCACACATTGGGTAATGAAGATGGAAGCTTCTTCCCTGCTAACTAATTTTCAGGGTGCTACAAGATATAAGATACAGACTGTGGGATAAGTTTTCAACGTTCTTGCTCTACAGTGAGTCCTGAAAGTTACAATAGTGACTGCATATTGGTTCACTGGTGAAATAACTATTTTTAGGATAATTAACTGCTTTCTGAATGGATTAAAAGTCTGATCCTAGGAAGTCAACTCATGTTTCGTGCTGTAAACCTTGCCAAGAGCCTTTGATCGGGAGGACATAAACTTTGGGGATAAACCTACTTCCATTATTTTGTAAAGTAGATATAGTACCAAATGTGCTTCTAAACACTTACCTTTATACACATAAAGCTTCATCTCTAACAAGCCTTATCTAAGAAGCTTCTTATCGCAGTAGGTCACAATTAATACAAAGATTCACAGTTGGTTAGAAAGTAGAAAACAAGTGACTATTGAGCATTCATCCCTAGATGGGACATAGATCACGCGCACACACACACACACACACACACACACACACACACACACACACACACCAAGTCTCAAGGAACATCATAAAAGAGAAAGTAAAAGATAGTAAGAACAGAGACTGGGGAGGATTACTGCAAAACAATTTCTTCTGGACACCACATTGCACCACACTGCCATTTCTCTCTTTGGCCTTTGCCTCAGCAGCTGCAGTTATCTGCATAAGATCAAGAATCCACAATTTTCACATGGGAAGAATATATAAGACTCCACTCCTATTTGAAGACCCATGGCATTTGATGACTGTTGAGGAAAGAGATCATTTATTTTAAGAAATGTGACACTTTGAAAGACTGACAAGGCTCCAATGGATGTCCCATACACACATACATACTGACAACAGACAGGGATTGGATTTTATTTAGAGAAAGAAAAAGTCTCATAAAAATAGTTACATGGTCTATACAGAAACATCAAAAAAGTAAAAATCACCAATATATGAAAAAGTAAGTTCAACTCCTTTAGCCATTAGGGGAATATCAATCAATTTTATGTAATATTCTTTCTTACCTGAAATGAATATTAAAATTTGATGTTGATAATATTGACAATAAATAACTCTGATAGATCATTGGTTGGGTTGCAAATGAGTAAATCCATAGGAAATGAGCAGAGTATTAGGAAGCCCTATACAGTGAGTTGTCTTAGTACAGAGGAAAGACAAATCAGAAAGTACTATAGATATTAATTAAATGAAACAATTGAATTCTATAATAGAACCGACAACATGACACATTTAAGAAATCAACTGAAATTGCTTTCTTCAGTCCGTGTGTTTAAGGAATACAAGATACTCCTTACAAGAGGCCCTTGGTCTTGTAAAGATTCTATTCCCCAGTACAGGGGAATGCCAGGGCCAGGTAGCAGGAGTGGGTGGGTTGGTGAATAGGAGAAGGGGATAGGGGGTTTTCAGGGGTGAAACAAGGAAAGGGGATAACATTTGAAATGTAAATAAAAATGTCTAATAAAAAAAGAAAAAAGAAAGAGAGAGAGAGGGAGGAAGAGAGAGAGAGTACTTCTTCCATGGTAATACTTCTCTTCCATATCCTGCATCTCCTCCTCTTGTTGGAGGAACAGGAGATGGTATGAACTACAAGCATAAAGCTACTGAGCCATGAATAATAGGAAAAAAATCCTTGTAAAATCAAGATCAATTTGTCAAGTTGAGTTCTTTTTAAAAAGTTATTTAATGTATTTATTGCCGTGTTTGTATGTGTATAGTACAGTTGGGTGTTCCAGGTAATGACTGTGGAAGTCTGGGAACAACTTTTCAGGGTTTGTTCTTTCCTTCTGCATTCAAACATGTTTCAAAGACCAAACATTTTGTCTTGTGTTTACCTGCTGACTCAGCTAGCTAGCCCCAGATCAGGTAGGTGAGACCCAAATTTGCTACCTTGTTTCTATCATGAATCATGTCTTTGAAAGTACAGATTGAAAAACTGAAGAATGGAACTCAAGTGAGCTGCAGCCATAATAAAAGTAACTGAGATGGAGATAACTCTGAGTTTGTCTTGCATGCATAGAAACTCTAGGTTCACCTGTGAACAGTTTCAGGAACTAAAAAAGCACTTAAAGACTGACCCCAGCCCTAACGAGGAGACTCTGGAGGCCATGGCTGAGACACTCAAACTGATAAAAGGAGACATAGGGGATTGGTTCCTTTCTTGAAGGCATGAGATGGAGCTCAAGCAGTTGTCCAAGGTCCACACATCAGAACTGGAGTCAAGGGAACACACCTCTGGGTCTCACCTTGTTGGAAGCTATGGGTCAAAGTTTGGCCTAAGAGTTAGTTTAATGTACTTCTGGCACAAGGATTGGGAAAGGTACTCCATACCCGTAGGTTCTATCAAGCAGAATGCCCAAAGAGTCCAAAATGACCCTGGATTCTCCTCGACTTTGAGTCCCATACTCTCTTCTGGGTACCGAAACAGAGATGGCATGTCATAAGATTTCTGACTCCCTAGCATAGACTCTCTTAATGTTTTTCGATTTTGTTGTTGGGGCAGGGGGCTGTTGGATTTTATGTCTATAGATTGAACATTAACAATAAACCTAGCTATTTCTTTTTTTATTAGATATTTCCTTTATTTACATTTCAAATGCTATCCCAAAAGTTCCCTATACCCCCCCGCCCTGCTCCCCTACCCACCCACTCCCACTTCTTGCCCCTGGCGTTCCCCTGTACTGGGGCATATAAAGTTTGCAAGACCAAGGGGCCTCTCCTCCCATTGATGGCCTACTAGACCATCTTCTGCTACATATGCAGCTAGAGACATGAGCTCTGGGGGTACTGGTTAGTTCATATTGTTCTTCCACTTATAGGGTTGTAGACCCCTTCAGCTCCTGGGGTACTTTCTCTAGCTCCTCCATTGGGGATTCTGTGTTCCATCCTATAGATAACTATGAGAATCCTCTTACGTATTTGCCAGGCACTGGCATAGCCTCACAGGAGACAGCTATATCAGGGTCGTGTCAGCAAAATCTTGCTGGCATATGCAATAGTGTCTGCGTTTGGTGGCTGATTATGGGATGGATCCCCGGGTGGGGTAGTCTCTGGATGGTCCATCCTTTCGTCTATTTCTAAGGGGGAGAAAAAGGAATGAAAGTACAGATCGTAGGGTTAAAGACTTGGAAAAAACAAGCTGCCTTTCAAAGCTTAATTGCCATATACTTACCAATAACTGCTATCATATAAATGGAGAGTCCTTTGAGGCCTTGCTAGTCTGAAAATTAATACAGTGACATACTCATGCTACTAGGTTTGCCTAAGAAATTAATATAATTGCTTGAGGAGACAATCAAGCAACTAAAGGGGAGAGGAAAATTACAAAATATAAGCACTAATTCCAAGATTTGTCCTGCCACTTGGTGATTCCAAATTTAAAAAAAAACATAAGTAATAGAAATAATTTATTTTGTTCTGTTTTGTTTTATATAAATATGTTTTGCAAATGATGAGCATTGTTTTGTTCCAGTTTTTGTTACATATTTTCTTTATTTACATTTCAAATGTTATTCTCTTTCCTGGTTACCCTCCAACAACCCCTCTCCCCTCCCAGCCTCCCCTACTCTCCAACTCACCCACTCCAACTTCTTGTCCCAGCATTTCCTTAATCTGGGGCATTGAGCCTTCAAAGCTAAACAAAGTATTTTCAATTGAGTAATATCAAATGGCCAAGAAACACCTAAAGAAGTGTTCAATATCCTTAATCATCAGGGAACTACAAATCAAAACAACCCTGAGATTCCACCTCATACCAGTCAAAATAGCTAAGATCAAAAACTCAGGTGACAGCACATGCTGGCGAGGATGTGGAGAAAGAGGAACACTCCTCCATTGCTGGTGGGATTGCAAGCTGGTACAACCACTCTGGGAATCAGTTTGGTGTTTTCTCAGAAATTGGACATAGTCCTACCTGATCATGCAGCTATACCACTCCTGGGAATATACCCAGAAGATGCTCCAACATGTAATAAGAACATATGCTCCACTATGTTCATAGCAGCTTTATTTATAATAGCCAGAAGCTGGAACGAACCCAGATGTCCTTCAACAGATGAATGGATACAGAAAATGTGGTACATTTACACAATGGAGTACTACTCAGCTTTTAAAAACAATGAACTTCTTCCTCCTGAGATTCTGTAAGCCTCTGTCAGCTCTCCTGGGAGTCCAACTCTCTCCTGAGTCCCAGGGGTCAGAGCACTCTCTGCATGAAAGCTCTCCTCTGGCAGGGAAGGTGCACAGAGGTCTGGGGCTCAGCTCCACCTCCTGACTGAAGATGCCCAGACTGGGTTCAATAGCTGCAATATGACATCCAAGAAGAAAAAAAACATGTCTTATAAACTAAAACTTTAAGTGTTTGTTGCAGGAGGCATGAAATAATTTCCAGTAGCAATATGAGATAAGCCTGAGTGAGCTACAAAGTCCTCTGCCTTTTGTCCTAGAGTTTCTCTCAAAGTTTCCAAGCCGTTGTTGACCATGGGTCCGTCTTTTGACAATGTTCCAACACTTTCAAAAAATAACTTCCAGAAGCCTTTTTGAAAAATCCAGCTTCCTAATCTCTCTGTACCATTCTATATATTCTGTTATGTAACATAAAAATATATGTTTTGTGTTCTGTTTATTAAAATACTTATCTCTAACTTTGTTGTTTACTTCCCTAAAACTACTCATAGATTTCATAATATTTTACTGACCTTGAAGAAACCTTGTGGTTTTCTACCCTCCTCTTCATACTAGACTTCTTGGCTACCCTGTTAATGATTCTTGTATAACTATTTAGCTCAATAATTTACTTTTCTTGAAAAGTTTACATCTTCTTTATCAAATGTATTAAATTTTCATTTTCACTGGAATATAAGCTTTTTTACCTTTCTACTTCTCTTACATAAAGGCTGTCCTATTACATCTCTCTAAGGCTATGAATTATGCTTGTGATTACTGACTTTCCTTATGGACTAATTGTACTTCACCTGGATTATCGTAGTGTTGTGAGCTCTAGAAGATCAATCAATTATTATTCATTAAAGGCATACTTATTGAGTGCCTATTGTGTGCTGTCTAATATTCTAGGGAGTCAGGACACAAATTTCACTTCATGGGTATGAACTTTATTTTTTCTATTTTTTTTCTCATCATTGAAATAAAACTACTAAGGAGATTATACATCATCTTCCGGGTACTGGCTCTTAGTCTGTCTTTTCTGCCAGTTTTCTGAATGTTTCACTTGGCACACTCTTCCTAAAAAGCTCTGTTCTGTGGGAATACTGCTGTCAGGGGTAGTTGGCTTAGGAACACAGTGGATTCTTACAAACTGAGAACCTCCTCTGAAACTTCTGAAGAGAAACCCCCAGCCACCCACTGCCACCTTCCAGGGCACAATATAGAAGCAAGACAAGATCAGATGGGCTCTTTCATATAATATAAAAGCTCACAGGCCAAGATATAAAGCTGTATTTTCTCCAATTTCAGTGCATTCTGGACCTACTATTGTGGCTTTTATTTCCATTTTTGCTTCAGGAAAACTGTACTGAACAGATTCTGAGCTACAACTTTGATGTCACTTCAGATTTTATCAACTTGGCAATAATCTCATGTTTCACTAAGATTCTCTTTTTTATTTTTAAGTGATTTGTGTATTTTTAAATATAAGTCTTTGGAGAACCTAAAATAGGTTCTATATATCCTAGTGAAACAAAAGAAAATAATATTAAGTAAATGAATAAACATAATTAAATAAACAAAATATATTATACAATGAATACTAGTCACTGTTCTCTAATAGTGGTAAGAATATGTCAAGAGAAAACGCATGGATGAAGGGATACACACATACATATACTACATATACACACTTCTTCGTCTTCTAGCATTTCCAGAAGCCTCACTTTCCTTTGGTTTTCTATTAATCAGAATTTAATCTAGAGTCTCCTAAAGCCAATACATATACAATATAAACTGTGCAGATATTTTTCTCTTTATTTTATAATTTTGTCCTTCCCTTTCCTCCCTCTAAAACCTCCTATGCTCCAATACACACTCTCCTTCAAACTCATGGCCTCTTTTTTCATTAGTTACATTGCATGCATATACATATACATATACATATCCTAAATATGACTGTTAAGTCAATATATTGTTACTTGTATGTATGTTTTTTTCATGCCTCACTATTTGGCACTGGACAACTAATTATTGTGGGGTTTGTGGCAAAGCCAATCTATCCTACTCTGTTAAGTTTTGAGTTTTGCTGGATCTGTCACATCCTTACTAGGGACAAGGCTAACAGGTGTGGTCCACAAGTATTGATGGTTACTTTGGATATAAGGCTTGTTTGTATAATAATGAACATATTTTCACACTTCTCAGAGGAATGTGCTCCCTGATAACGTTAGTGACTCCATGGTAATTAAAAACAGCACCAATCCAGGAGTTGAGGGTAAATCTATACCTTTAGCAAAATCATAAATTCAGGAACTTTCAGAACAGCCCTTAAGGTTGTGGAAAGGAACTCTAAAAACGTGAGTTTGAAAATATATATTTTCTCAACTATGCAAAATTATAAGAATGCAATGTGAATTGTACATGGAGCTTCACAGATTTAAAGGAAGAACCAGCTTTTCAGAAAGATATAACAACAGGCAGACACAAATGCATGCAGATTCCTGACTTCCAGGCCAGCTGGGAAAAGATTGAATTTATGTCCAACCATGGTCAGAATGGAAATTCCAGGGCAGTGTGCCACCCAACTATTTTAATGTCTGTGTTTATGCTTGGTGTTTTTTCCTAAAAGTCAAGGGTCAAAGTCATGGAATGCTGATTCATGGGAATGAAGCGGGAACCTGGAATAAATAACTGAATTGATATGTAAGTAAAACCCTGGGCTTTTGAGTCTCTGTAAGATGAGCTGGCAGAACTCAATAGTTCTTTTAAAAAAAATTTTTTTTCTAGTGAGAGCTGAGCTCTGTGGAGATCTCTGAAGAGGGAACACAGCTCTTCAAGAATTTTTTAAATAGTATTTCTGATTTTGATCAGAAAAATTCATGGAGAATGAACACAACTCTTTTAGAACTTTCTGTAGCTCTTATAGATTGAAAACAAACAAACAAACAAAAAAATCCAACTTTTATTAGATATTTTCTTCATTTACATTTCAAGTGTTATCCAGAAAGTTCCCTATACACTCCCCCTCCCAGCCCTGCTCCCCTACCCACCCGCTCCCACATCTTGGCCCTGGCGTTCCCCTGTACTGGGGCATATAAAGTCTGCATGACCAAGGGGCCTCTCTTCACAAAAAAAAGGATTTGTGACCTTAGTCTGAAATCACAAAAATTACTCAGAGAGTGAATACAGCTCTTTTAGAATATTTTATAGCTTTCTGATTTTGATTGGAAAACCCAATAATTATCTTTATAATTTTTCTAACAAGATTTGTGAGTTGGTTGGATAACCCAATAATTATCTTTATAATTTTTCTAACAAGATTTGTTACTTTGTTGGAAAATCCAAGAATTATAACAATTTTTCTGATATAACTCATGAGCTATACAAAGAGCTTTTCTTTTTTTTAATAGCAGAGAGAGATGTCTTGAGCAGAAAGCTAACAGTCTCAACCAGAGAGTTTGCTAGAAGAGCAAGAAAAGGCTATCACAAGCAGAAGAGAGGGAGAGAGCAAGCAAGCAAGTGAGAGAGCAAGAGAGAGTGAGAGAGATCTGAAAAGCTGCCTCCAGCAGAACAGAGAGCAGTCTAAATAGCTGTGTGTGTGTGATGAAAAAAAACATGAAAACCAGATTTTTTAGAAGAAAAAAAACAAAACAAACACATTAACATAAATTTAAGCTATTTTAAAAATCAGACATAGTAATATACCCTCAAAAGACCAATAAGAGAAAAAAAACATCCAAACAAATCAATATGAGACATGAAGTTTTCTAAAATGTTATTGACTTTGTTTTCCATTGACTATTTCTGGGCATAGGACCTGCACTTAAATTTGGTTAAAAGAACCTATGAGATTCCACTTTGTAAGGGTTGTTAATTGCCAATATTTCTGTGCTTCATTGGGGAGGGGGTGTACATTTCCCATTCTCAGCACTGAGGCTCCATCTGGTTTAGACAGGACTTTACAGGTCATGTGAATGCTGTTATAGCCTCTGTTGCTTCAAATGTGTCAGTCCTGTTGGGTGTAAAAAAAAAGTTTCTTTGATGTCATCCATCCCTTCAGGCTCTTGGATTCTTTCCACCTCAACTTCTTCATGGCACCCTTACCTCTGATGGCAGGGTTGAGCGTTTTAAAAACTCTTATTTTCTACACATTGTCCAGATATGGGTCTCTGTGTTAGTTCCTATCTGCTACATAGGATAGTTTCTCTAATGATGACTGACCTAGACACTGACCTAAGGGTAAAGCAGATTGTCCTTTTTTTTTTCAACTTTTATTAGATATTTTCTTCATTTACATTTCAAGTGTTATCCAGAAAGTTCCCTATACCCTCGCCCCTCCCGGCCCTGCTCCCCTACCCACCCACTCCCACATCTTGGCCCTGGCATTCCCCTGTACTGGGGCATATAAAGTCTGCATGACCAAGGGGCCTCTCTTCCCAATGATGGCCAACTAGGCCATCCTCTTCTATATATGCAGCTAGAGACTCTAGCCCAGGGGGTACTAGTTAGTTCATGTTATTCTTCCACCTATAGGGTTGAAGACCCCTTCAGCTCCTTGGGTACTTTCTCTAGCTCCTTCCTTGGGAACCCTGTGTTCCATCTAATAGCTGACTGTGAGCATCCACCTCCATGTTTGCCAGGCACTGGTATAGTCTCCCACGAGACAGCTATATTCGGGCCCTTTCAGCACTATCTTGCTGGCATATACTATAGTGTATATGTTTGGTGGCTGATTGTGGGATGGATCCCTGGCAGCCGCAGTCATTGGGTCCATCCTTTGGATTCAGCTTCACACATGATCTCTGTAACTCTTTCAATGTGTGCTTTGTTCTTAATTCTAGGAAGCGGTGACGTGTCCACATTTTGATCTTCCTTCTTCATGAGTTTTATGTGTTTAGTAAATTGTATCTTGGGTAGTCTAGGTTTCTGGGCTAATATCCACATATCAGTGAGTACATGTTATGTGAGTTCTTTTGTGATTGGGTTATCTCACTCAGGATGATGGCCTCCAGATCCATCCATTTGCCTAGGAATTTCATATGTTTATTGTTTTTAATAGCTGAGTAGTACTCCATTGTGTAAATATACCAATTTTTTTGTATCCATTCCTCTGCTGAAGAGTCATTTTATTGCTGTTTCTTTACCATAACAATAATATTTGGTTTTCTCATGGGTCTCTGGCCTACTAGTCACAGGTTCTTGTCCATGAAAGAAAGGTCAAGCATGGATTCCACGTCATGGCTTGAGACTTGTATTCAATTAAAAAACAGTTGGTTACTCCAAAATTGTTTTTGGCACCACTGCACCAGCATATCATGCAGACAGGTAATCATTGCAGACTTCAGGGTTTGCAGCTAAGTTGATGATTACATTTGTCCTCTGTGAGTGTGTAGAGTTCGTTCTGGTTCCATGAACATTTTAATTAGTCACCATCTTGATATTTTTATTCAGTGGCTTGTGTAACTGTTGTTTCAGTGCCTTGTCATCAGTTTGTACAGGGCAATCAGTTTACATGGCAACAGTGTGGGTTGATTTAGCATCTCCATAAGGTACCTTTGACCAATGGTTCAACTAGATATAACTGATTCCTGTAGAAAGAGGTTTAACATATGGCTAAAGATATATCATAAATGATTTGGTGAGTGCATTTATATTTCTTTCACATATGTGCATATTTTAGAAATCTTCTACAATAGTAGGCTTTCAAATGATCCCTCAAATAGCCCTTAGTATGATCTGTCCCTTCTCCGATACTCCTTTACTGACACATCTCTTCCCTCTTCCTACTTCTTTGATCATCCTATTCCAGTCTCATCTATCTTCCATAACAATACAGTCCATTCCACCATCCTTGTGAAATCCTCCCCTCTTATTCCTCCCAATTTAGTCCTTTATTCTATATCTAACCTCTGTGAATAAGGCTATAGCATGCCAATCAAAGTCTTAAAAGCTAACAACCAAAAATAAGAAAAAGTATACACTATTTATCATTAGGGTCTGGGTTACATCACTCAACATGATTTACTATAGCTCTATCCAAATAACAATTTTTTTTGTAATTTAATTTTTAACAGCTAAGTAATATTCTATTGTGTTAGTGTACCACACTTTCTTTTTTTTCCAATTTTTTATTAGGTACTTACTTTATTTACATTTCAAATGCTATCCTGAAAGTCCCCTATACCCTCCCTCCACCTGCACTCCTACCCACCCACTGCCACTTCTTGGCGCTGGTGTTTCATCTGTACTGGGGCATATAAAGTTTGAAATACCAAGGGGCCTCTCTTCTCAATGATGGCCGACTAGGCCATTTCTGTTACATATGCAGCTAGAGACACAAGCTCTGGGGGTACTGGTTACTTCATATTGTTGTTCCACCTATAGAGTTGCAGACCTCTTCAGCTCCTTGGGTACTTTCTCTAGCTCAAACATTGGGGCCTTGTGTTTCATCCTATAGATGACTGTGAGCAGCCACTTCTGCATTTGCCAGGCACTGGCATAGCCTCACAAGAGACAGCTATATCAGGGTCCTTTCAACAAAATCTTTCTGGGGTATGCAATAGTGTCTGCGTTTGGTGGCTCATTATGGGATGGACACCCAATGGGGCAGCCTCTGGATGGTCCATCCTTTAGTGTCAGCTCCGAACTTTGTCTCTGAAACTCCTTCCATGGGTGTTTTTTTTCCCCATTCTAAGAAGGAATGAAGTATCCACACTTTGGTCTTCCTTCTTGAGTTTCGTATGTTTTGCAAATTGTATCATGGTTATTCTAAGTTTCTATGCTAATATCCACATATCAATGAGTGCATATAATGTGTGTTCTTTTGTGATTGGGTGACCACACTCAGGATGATATCCTCCAGATCCATCCATTTGCCTAAGAATTACATAAATTCATTCCTTTTAATAACTGAGTAGTACTCCATTGTTTAAATGTACCATATTTTCTGTATCCATTCTTCTGTTGAGGGACATCTGGGTTCTTTCCAGCTTCTGGCTATTATAAATAAGGCTGCTATGAACATAGTAAAACATATGTCCTTATTACCAGTTGGAACATCTTCTGGGTATATGCCCAGGAGAGGTATTGCTGGATCTTCCAGTAGTACTATGTCCAATTTTCTGGGGACCTGCCAGACTGGTTTCCAGAGTGGTTGTACCAGCTTGCAATTCCACCAGCAATGAGGAGTGTTCTTCTATCTCCACTTCCTTGCAAGCATCTCCTGGCACATGAATTTTTGATCTTAGCCATTCTGACTGGTATGAGGTGGAATCTCAGTGTTGTTTTGATTTGCATTTCCCTGATGGTTAAGGATGTTGAACATTTTTTTCAGGTGCTTCTCAACCATTCGGTATTCCTCAGTAGAGAATTCTTTTTTTTAAGCTCTGTACCCCATTTTTTAATAGGTCTATT
>CACVCL010022356.1:0-42572 GCA_902729485.2 Mus minutoides | reverse complement strand
ATGGCCCAGAAAGGACAGGAAATTCTCCTTGTCCAAGATGTCTCAGAAATCAGTCCAACTGAATATCCTTTCTTTCTAAGTCCTGTAAGTCTATCTACCCTCCTGACTTCCTCTCACTCTCTAGGATTTTTACCTATGTTCACTCCCTGTCAGCTGGTTTCTTACTCTGCGTCTTGACCTATAGATGACTTTTTTTTTTTCAGTTGCAGCCCTTTTTTTTTTTTTATTAAACTAATAAAATTCATTTTAAAATATACAAAGTAGTATTGACTTTTAAGTCATTACAATAAATTATAACACTTAAATGCCTCTTAGGTGTACATGATATCTTCTAAAGCTAAAAGTAATATGTAATCATCCAGTTTTTAAAGTATATTTTGGAACATTAAACATGATAGAAGTAGAAAAAAATCTCTAATGAAGTCCTTTATGAAAGGAAATTGTGACAAGTTCCTGCTTAGACCGAAACTGTTCAATCTCCAAGTGAGAATACACAGAATAACTGTGGCTTTATCAAATGAAATTGGTAGTGTTCCTTCTGTTTCTGTTTTGTGGAATAGTTTGAAGAGGATTGGTATTAGGTCTTCTCTAAAGGTCTTATAGAATTCTCCACTAAACCCATCTGGTACTAGGTTTTCTTTGGTTGGGAGACTTTTAATGACTGCTTCTCTTTCTTTACTGGTTAAAGAACTGTTTAAATGGTTTATCTGATCCTGATTTAACTTTGGTACCTGTTATCGGTCTAGAAAATTGTCCATTTCATCCAGATTTTCCAGTTTTGTTGAATATAGACTTTTGTAGTAGGATCTGATGATTTTTTTTTTAATTTCCTCAGTTGTTTTATTTTCCTTTTCATTTCTGTTTTGTTAATTTGGATACTGCCTCTATGCCCTCTGGTTAGTCTAGCTAAGGGTTTATCTATCTTGTTGATATTTTCAAAAAAACAGCTCCTGATTTTTTCAATTCTTTGTATAGTTCTTTTTATTTCTACTTGGTTGACTTCAGCCCTGAGATTATTTCCTGCCATTTAATCCTCTTGGGAATTTGTTTCTTTCGGTTCTAGAGATTTCAGATATTCTGTCAAGCTGCTAGTCTATGGTCTGTCCTGTTTCTCTTTGGAGGAACTCTGGAACTATGAGTTTTTGTCTTAGCACTGCTTTCATTGTGTCCCATAAGATTGGGTATGTTGTGCCTTCATTTTCATTAAATTCTAAAGTCTTTAATTTCTTTATTTCTCCCTCGACCAAGAGATCATTGAGTGGAGCATTGTTCTGCTTCCATGTATATGTGAGATTTCTGTTGTTTTTGTTATTGGATACCAGCCTTAGTCTGTGATGATCTGATAGAATGCATGGGACTATTTCAATCTTCTTGTATCTGTTGAGTCCTGTTTTGTGATCAAGTATATGATCAAATTTGGAGAAAGTACCATGAGGTGCTGTGAAAAAAGTATATTCTTTTGTTTTGGGATGAAATATTCTATAGATATCTCTTAAATCCATTTGGTCCATAACTTCTATTAGTTTGAATATGTCTCTGTTTAGGTTGTGTTTCCATTATCTGTTCTTTGATGAGAGTCAGGAGAAGAAATCTCCCACTACTATTGTGTGCAGTGCAATGTGTGCTTTGAGATTTAATAAAATTTATTTTATGAATGTGGGTGCCCTTGTATTTGGAGTATAGATCTTCAAAATTGAGAGTACTTCTTCGTAGATTTTTCTATTGATGAGTATAAAGTGTCCTTCCTTAAACCTTTTGATAACTTTTGGTTGAAATTCAAGTTTATTCAATATTAGAATGGCTACTACAGCTTGTTTCTTGGGACCATTTGCTTGAAAAATTGTTTATAAGACCTTTACTCTGAGGTAGTGTCTCTGTTTGACACTGAGGTACATTTCCTGTATGTAGCAAAATGCTGGGCCCTGTTTATGTATCCAGTCCATTAATCTATGTCTTTTTATTGGGAAATTGAGTCCATTAATGCTAAGAGATATTAAAGAGTAGTGATTGTTGCTTCCTGTTATTTTTGATGTTGTTTTTATGTTTGTATGACTATCTTCTTGCAGGTTTGTTGAAAGAAGACTACTTTTCTGCTTTTTCTATGGTGTAGTTTCCCTCCTTGTATTGGTGTTTTCAATCTAGTATGCTTTGTAGGGCTAGATTTGTGGAGAGATATTGTGTAAATTTGTTTTTATTATGGAATATCTTGGTTTCTCCATCTATCGTATTTTGCTGGGTATAATAGCCTGAAGCGGTATTCGTGGTCTCTTAGGGTCTATATAACATCTGCCCGGGATCTTCTAGCTTTCATAGTCTCTGATGAGAAGTCTGGTGTAATTCTGATAGATCAGCCTTTATATGTTACTTGACCATTTTCCCTTACTGCTTTAAATATTCGTTCTTTGTTTTGTGCATTTGGTGTTTTGACTATTCAATGATGGGAGGAATTTCTTTGACTGTTGTGTTAATGGTTTTTATGTTTTTCCCAATGACAGATATTTTAAGTCTAGAATATCTCAATTTTACCCAAGAGCAGAAAAAGAGGCTTGATATGTTTTATGAAACACATTATAATGCAGAGGGAGTGGGTGCTTTTAGCAGGCCCATGCTGGGGCACCCACCCCTCAGGTATCAGTCCTATGAATGGTCTAGTATAAAAGGAAGTTTATTTGGGACATGGGAAGTTGGTCTGGGGAAGTGAGTAGAAAAAGAAGATGGAAACAAGGAGGAGGAGGAGAAAGAAGAGGAAGAGAGAAAGAGAGAGAAAGAGAGAGAGAGAGAGAGAGAGAGAGAGAGAGAGAGAGATGCCTGAATAGTCATTTTATATGTGAACCTGGCTGTTGCTAGGTAACTGTTAGGTGGAGCCTAGAGGCAATGCTAACAAGTCTAGTCAAGTGTTTTTGAAATCTGTAATAAAAATTATTGGAACTGATGTTTCCCAGTAAAGCCAGAGATTCCTCAAAATAGTTCATTTTTACTGAGAGTATTATACATCTATTGTATGCTTCTTTCAACATGAAGGAAACTAATCTGACATAGAATAGGATGAACTATAATGATTTTTGTTCATCTTTTTTAATTCTAGATATTAACATGCAAAAAAACCCATGGAATTATGAAAGATTCATATTCCAGTTCTGGACCATTTACCTATATTATGTGTAATACAGAGGAAATTTTCTTATGAAATGCACAATGTTGAATTGTTTATTTTTAGGAGTTCCCAGACACCTGCCCAAAAAGATAAGATTGAAATATGTGATTTTATTCCTAACATGTACCCAAGTGTACATTTACCTAAAGACATGCTTACAGACTCTCATGTACCTTGAATAAGCTTCATACTCCTTTATATGATTTTAAATACTCATACGCAATGAAATAAAAACAGGCATTTATCTAGGACTCAATGTCAATTGCACAGCTACATGAAAGAGACCTTCTATGGACATTCCCCAAGGGCATCAAGAAATCCAGAGACAGGACTAGGTCCTACTTCCTTTCACTTTAACATTTTTTGTTTTTTGTTTTTGTTTTTGTTTTTGCTTTTGTTTTTGTTTTCGAGACAAGGTTTCTCTGTATAGCCCTGGCTGTCCTAGAACTCGCTTTGTAGACCAGGCTGGCCTTGAACTCAGAAATCTGCCTGCCTCTACCTCCCAAGTGCTGGTATTAAAGGCATGCGACACCGCTGCCCAGCTTCAGTTTAAGTTCTTTACTGTAAAATTAAAACACATGTTTAAAGAAGTACTGTCAATATGTATACTTAGAAATGATATATATAGTACCATAAAAGTTATATTCCTTAGTCTAATTAATATTTTTAAGATATTGCCATGATTATTAAGTGGAATTTGAAATTTTATAATATTCAATTTAATGCCCATCTATTGTGCATGCCTTAATCCTATCTCAAGAGAAACTGCATGGATTTTATTTTTCTTCAATGGTTGATAAGAAAAATAGCATTATTCATGTCCATAGTAATGGGTGAAATTATGGCAGCATGGTATTCTTCTTTTGTGAGTTAAATAAAGGACTTTAAAAGTGAGAGTAGGAATAAAACAGATTCATCATGTGAGTTTGTCTAAGTAAATTTTACTGTTGGGCAACTTTAAATCCTTATTTTGTTGTGGATTGCTATTTGTATTTTGATGTTAATTCTGCTCCCTCAAACGGGGTGTCCTGAGGAGGAGTAGATCAAGTCCTCAGGTGATTTCAGGTGAAATTTTAATTGGGCAAATAAAGGCAAGAGCCTGTAATTGGGCAGTGAAAGGAAAAGGAAGGTCTGGGAGTTTTAGAAAAGGGAGAGAAGGAGGAAGAAGGGAAGACAAGACAAAAGACAGAGGGAGAAGAAGATGGAGGAAGAAAAGGTGGAAGATGGAGCAAGCCCCCGTGGCCTGGAGGAGCCACAGTAGCTAGGGATTTCATAGCTGGGCAAGAGAACATTGTAGTGGTATCTATGCCCAAGTTAGGAGTGCAGTTTGTAAATATATTAAGTGTGTTGTGTGTTCTTTGCATGGGCACATTGGAGTTGAAGATTTACATATATAAATCTGGCTGATATAAATATAAGTCTCTAGTGTTTTTCTTTCATGGGGCTAAAGGGAGCTGAGTGAGACCAGAGTGATTATGGGTGTTCTGTAGACCAACCATGGGGGTGGATGGCCTGAGGAAGGAAGCTCTAAGTATTTTCAGGAAAAACTGTTTTGGTCATCTTGGTCAGCCAGCCAAGGGAACCATGGCCAGACAGTCACTTGGTGCTAGCTGTGAGGGGCTGGGAAAGACCCAGAACCTAGCTGGAGAAAGCACGGGTTATTTCTTTAAATTACACAATACATTATATGATTTCTATTTACCAAGTTATATTTTAATTTCAAAATATGAAATATGCTGGGCTGATGAGACAAATATTTTTCTTTACTTGATACTTCAAGTTTCTAGTTGAATGTATTTTAAATTTCTTTCAATAATATTCTGTGATGTGAAATTAAAAATATTTTAGCTTTATCTGAGACCTTCTGCATGACTGTATAGTGGATTATCAAATATTCAGGGATATTTAAACATCATTGGAAACAAGACGTGTATTATAATGAGATGTGGCTTTCTCAGTTAGGGGCTTTTCCCAGCTATTATACAATTGGTTGAACTATGAGGAAATCCTGGAAAGCAACAAACAACTAACTTATTTACAAATGATTCTATGATATGTCACCTAAAGTAATTTACATTATTAAGACAGAGATATCATTGGGGATATTAGATCCAACTAAATACTGCCTTGGCAACAACTACTTCTATTAATTTTGTGGGCATCTGTGTATTTTTTGACATAAAGTAATACCTTATATATTTCAGAGTTTTCAGTGTTAGCATGTCAGCATTGTTTCTTGGCTCTGCCCAAGCATTACATAGCAATAGCTAGATATTGCTTGTTATAAAAAGGGCTGGTTAGCTTAACTTCACTCTCACTGACCCTTTCCTCTCTCTGCTCTCTGACCCCTTTCTCTTTCTCTATCTTTTCCTCTTCTCCCCATTTCTCCACATGTTCCTGGGCAGGCTCTTCTTTTCTTTCTCTGGCTTCTCTCTCTCCCTCTCCCTCTCTCTCCTTCTCTGTTCCTTCTTTTTCCATGCCTCTATTCCCTTCTCACCACCCCCCCCCCTAAACTTTTCTATTCTAGAACAATCATATGGCTTATACCAAAGCAGGGAATAATGCTTCAGTATGGCCCTGCTAAGGCACTGCACTCAACAAAACATATTATTGGCTTTACAAAACAAACATATCAAACGAGGGCCCACTTGTGGCTTAATAATTAAGGCATGAAGCCATTTATATAGTTTAAGGCTGTTGGACTTTTATGCTGGGGCAGTCTCTCACCTAGCTTCTAAGTTGTTCCTTCTCATGGCTCTCTCTTCCTACCTTCCTTCCCTGTTCCTATTGTTTTTCTTCTGTGTTTTTTTTTTGGGGGGGGGGGGCTCTATTTTTTTCCCCAGCTTTGGCTTCCTACTCTTTATTATGAAAANAACAGCTTGAGTATCTTTTTTGGCAAATGAGGAAGTGACATTCATTTACATATCCTGCTACTCCAGCCAGCCAGCCCCAGTTAACAATTGAGATGACAGGGACATACTTTTGTATATACAGTGTTAAGAGAGTTTCAGGAGTCCAGCCATCTCAGGAGCAAGTTCCATTTTACTGACAGGGCCAATACTGAGTTCATTTTTTTGGACTCCAGAACCAACTTCTTTCCTGCTTCTTCAAGTCTTTCATGTTTGCCTGTTAAGAATGTAAGGAGGAAAATAAAGAATGTAAAGAGGAAAGTTGCTGATTATCTAAAGTAAGGCACACAGGTCATAATTATATTTCCTCTCATGACTTATATTAATTCCATTCAGAATACCCTTGTAAGGGTCAGAAAATTGCTGAAGAAAGAACCCAGACTCAGGTATTATGTAAAGACTAAGAATGTCTATTTCTGCACAAACAACCACCTTGCAGGCATCAACTAATTTTTTTGAAAAGTGAATCCGGATAAAGGCACAGAGGCCTACTTATAGGGAACTGGGAGAACTCTCTAGAAGGATTAGGTAATCTAAAATTGCATTGTTGGGTGTTAGAGGGTCCTAGGTGGTCAGGATTCTGCATTCCTATGTCATAAATGTGTTCCATTGAATAAACTAGGGCTGCCCAGCACAGATGGTGAATTCTGAGAGAAGATATTCCCCATTTTGTGGTTATTCCCAGGCTTCTGTTTGGAATTGGTTTTTATGACCTTGTTTCTGGATATTGTGGTATGTTCCTGGAGCTGGGATCTTATGGCCTAGTTTATGTTGGGTTTTATCAAAACTTAAGGAGAGAAGGGATACGCGTTGGTGAATGGGTAGTCATTTATGGAGGAAGGAGATGGCTCTGCAGGCCCATGCTGAGGCATCCCTTCCCCCTGAGGGACAAGACACATGACAGATATAGTATAGAATGGAGTTTATTCAGGGCATGGAGACGGGTGTTGAGGGAGTAGAGATAGAGAAAGGCAGAGAGAGAGGAGTGGAGGAGTAGCAGAATAGAGGCCAGCCATGAGAAAGTGAAAATAGAGGAAAGGAGGGAGGGGAATGGGGAGAGAGTGGGATGACAGAGCAAGAGAGCAAGAGAGAGAGGAGGAGGCAAGCAGCCCCTTTTATAGGAAGTTAGGCAGACCTGGCCACCAGGCAACTGCTGGGTGGAGCCTAGATAAGATGCCAACAATTTCTGTGATTGACGGTCTGTTCCTGAAGCTTCTGCTTATGCCATTCTTTTTAAAATCAAGCTTGGTCTTTAAATGGAGACAGATGGGGCATATGTTGTCCTTTTACCTTATTGTAAGTGTCCATGATTTGTGGAAGATTGACACTCCAGACTTAAATAGGATGTAAACACAAAGAATGTTTTATTCTACCCAATTCCTGCATGAGATGGTCTCCTATTACCAAGAAAGAGAGATAACCAAGTGAGCTTGCAGGCCTGATTTAAAGCACATCAGGGAATTTCAGGATAGGTGATCTCTATGTTAGTCTGTAGGGTCCATCTCTATGGGCATTTTTTTCTGGGGTTTTGGGCTAGAAACTTGTTGGGGAGGTCTGGAAACTTTCATGGAGGAAGCATCTGAGGAAGCCTGGAAACTGCTGCTGATCCATTGCCTTTGTATCAGGTCAGGTGGCAGGGCAGCTTCTGAGGCCTGGACTTTGGAATTGCCCAGTTCTTAGAAGCAGAGATTTAAGCCTAGTATCTTTAACTGCTAGTTTGAAGCCTGTCATCGAATCAGCCTAGCCTTCTCCCTAAAGGTAGTAGTCTTGGACTCAAGGCATAAAAATATAAATGTATTGAGAAAATTATATATGCTATTACAGATTATAAATAGGTAAGACATTTATGATTTTGTAATCTTATACTGGAGAGAAAGCTCAACCATTAAGAGTATAATTGCAACACAGCCTTTCCCTCTCTGTCTCTCTCCCTTTCTCTTTCTCTTCAGCCTCACCCTCCCTTTCCCTATGGTGACTTCCCTGGCCTCAGTCCTTGAGACTAGTGAACTCACCTAAGAGTAGCTTCCCAATAAATATGTCATATATATATATATATATATATATATATATATATATATATATATATGACACAATCATCCATAGTTCCAGATGTAAGCCCTATTATTACTATTATATGTATATATATATATATATATATATATATATATATATATATATGACACAATCATCCATAGTTCCAGATGTAAGCCCTATTATTACTATTGTATGTATTACTACTATTATTACTATTGTATGTATCATGCCTGTACATAGTACATATATTTCCATATAGGCAAAATATTTATAAACATAAGAATATATAAATTTATCTATGTCTATATATAAATGTATTAACTATTTTGTAATATTAATTTTCACATCAAAGAAATAAAACTTTAATAGGCTACTGGTGGTTGTGGTAAATGTTATTAGCCCAGCACTGAAGAGGCAGAGGCAGCATATCTATGTGATTTTGAAGATATTTTGATATATATAGTGAGCTTCATGGTAGCCAGTATTATATGGTAAGAGCCTATCTCAAAATAAAATAAAATGAAGGATCATCCTAAAGAAAAACATTAATAACAATGTTTATATAAAATGTACATATACTTCTTATTTACCTATATGTATTAATAGATGTCTGTCATAGATATATAATGCATGATCATTTATTACTACATTCTATATTATTTATCATGCAACATCATGTTTGTGTGTGCATGTACGTATATGTAAAGACACCTGTATTGTAAAGTGACCAACAAATATGTTCATATTAACTTTCTTTTTTACATGCTTAGCTTACCCTGGATTTTGCTGTTAGATAATAGATATTTCTTCTTTTTTTCTTTCAGAGATTTTGTTTTGTCTTTTTGAGGCAGAAGAAAGCATAAAAACCACTATGGAGCTTTGTCTTAATGACTTTGAATTCTTGATCCTCTTCTGTCTCCAGGTGCTGAGAATGTAGGAATGAACTACAACACCTCCTGATTGAATACTACTTCAAATATCTTAATATTAAGTAGAAATAGGTGATGATAAACATGGACTCCAGAACCTGAAACATTTGAACTAATTTTTGATAATAAAAGCTACTGTCTTAACCATATGGTTTATTTACTTTTCTGTATATTTTAACTACTCGTTGACTTCCAAATTATCATTCATCTCTACTCTTCCAAATAAAATAAATGTTATGTTTCTATATACTCTTAAGTATTATAGTAATTCATTTGAGAATATTATCCATGTTTTTAATTTAAGCAAATAGTATTTTACTATAATATCCACTATTTTGCTTACAAGGTTTTCAATGGCTTTGATGAAAGGCACTCTCTCTAAGAGAATAAAATAAATTCTGTGATGCTCTAAATTGACATACACGATATGCAAATCTGCATCCTTGCTCTGTTCCTCAGCACTCCTAAGTTTGCCCTTCTTTAAACATCCTAAATTTAAGTTGATTTTTTGTCTCTGTGATAGACAACTAATTCTCCTCTAATTTCTTTTATATAAGTAGCACTGGGAGGAACATATTTGGTTTTGTTCTCCATTAAAGCCTGTGCATGAAATATCATGAGAGAAAACATTTACTTTAAATTAAACATTAGAGAGTGAACTCGGAGCTCTTAATTTAGTCCCACGTATAACTTCAGCAACAACATCCTTTTTGTCATTATATTTTCATCGTATAATAACCATTTTTTGTATCTTCATTTACTCTTTGCTATATGACATATCTTCCTATTGAAATGAAGTACTCATCAAATTTAGGGTAAATTTGATTTGTTTTTCAGATCTCTCTTCTACATCTTAAAAATTAAGATGTAATATTGCACACCATTTTACAATAAACCTGAATGTTCTCCATATCTAGCAGTACCATAAACAATTAAAAATTACTGCTTGCTTTAAATTTTTATCTATTTATTTGTATCATTGTATATTTGAATTTTTAGTATGTGTACTTGTGTGCTAGTAACAAAGAAAGTCAGAATAGAACATCTGATAGCATGGTGGCAGAAGTTATAGGTAGTGGTACTGCCTAATATGTAGGCACTGGGAACTGAACCCAAGTCCTCTGCATGAGTTGCAAGTACTCTTAGACATAAAGATTTCTGTTGTGCCCCTATTATTTAAGCTTTAGCATACCTTTCTTTTAAAGAATAAATGCAGAATTACATAAAATGTCTTTGTGGAACATAAAAACTTAAAGTTCCTTCAACCACTTTTCTCTACTCTTATAATCTTACATTACAATGACTAACACTGGTAACTTGATAGAAGATTGGTCAGATTTACTATTAACAATGATTTAGGATTTATCAATTTTCCTCTTCTAGGAATCAATTCAGTATTATACTGTGAACTCTTGTTTCCTGTGTCTTTGTTGATGTGTGAGTGGTTCTTGCTATTTCCTTTAACCTTAAATTCGTATGCTACTGACTAGATGTCTAGCAGATGTTTTTCTCCTGCTTTTTTTTTTTTTTTTTTTATTTCTTACTTTCCACATTATTGGATGATGATCACACAGGCCATAGCCCCAAAGCACTGGTCATGTTGCATTTAATAATGTAGATAAAGAAAGGTTTAGTAGACCTTTGTTTTGTAAAACTAATATTTGTACCATCCAATCGTCTATTATTGTCTGAATTTCTTTGATATTCTCTGGTGTTAAAATATATGAAAAGCTAATAAGAGAAAGAGGAAAAAACTCATTTAAGAGATAAACACATAAGGAAATGTTAAATATTACCAAGGATCTATTGAACCATAGTCTGTTTCAGGGATGTTGTACTTTAAATATAGGTTGTAATTAATAGTCTTTGTGCCATGTTTAAGTACACAAATGGGAATGTTGGGGACATGAATGAACTAGCAGAAGCTTGAGTACTGGGAAGAGGCTCTAATGTTGGATTCCTGAGAATTTCTTATCTTACTTACATCTCAATCATGAATTGAAGAGTTTGCTTTCTTCCAACTCCCTTCCTTTGATGTGCTTCCTGCCTCACCTATAAAAGCAGTACAGTTGGTACTAGACTGAAAACTCCCAAGCTGTAACTCAAAATGAACTTTTCCTCTTTATTAATGTATTATCTTGGGTGTTTGCTATGGCAATAGAAAAATTACTGGTGTACTGGCTTACTTTGTGTCAATTTAACACAAGCTGTAGTTATCACAGAAAAAGGAACTTCAGTTGAGGAAATGCCTCAACAAGATCCAGCTGAAAGGCATTTTCTCAATTAGTGATCAAGCGGGGAGGTCCCCTTGTGGGCGGTGCCATCTCTGGGCTGGTAGTCTTGGTTTTATAAGAGAGCAGGCTGAGCAAGCCAGGGGAAGCAAGCCAGTAAAGAACATCCTTCCATGGCTTCTGCATCAGCTCCTGCTTTCTGACTTGCTTGAGTTCCAGTCCTGACTTTCTTGGTGATGAACAGCAGTATGGAAGTGTAATCTATTATCATTTTTTTTGTCAGCCATACAACATAAAAATAACTTTATTGTGCTTTTTGATATGAAAGTCATCATAGTAATATAAAGAGTTAATATAACAGCTACAGTATTTGAATGATGGTAATAATCAGATAGGAGGATGGATTGTCAAAGGAAAATATGTGGTCCTTCCCATTGGGTAGTAGAGCAAAACCCATCATTTATAGGTATGTCTTTGAATTCATGTCATAAATGTTTTTCTTTGTTTGCTATGAATTATAGATATATGATAGATTAATAGATGACATAGAGATAGATGATATATTGATTGATGGAGCTATATATCAGAGCACAGCATGGCTCCATTAATCAGTTTTATTATATTAATAAAAAGAGTCTTTTTTATATTTTCAAAATTAGCCATATGGATTAAACTACCAGGTACAAGCTATCACTTAATAATAAAACCCACTACCAAATAATAATTAAAAATACAGACACGGCTTCATGTCTGTGTGTGTGTGTGGTGATGGTGGTGATGGTGGGGTTGTACATTTAATCTGCATCACTTTAAATTTCTATTTTTATCTAAAATATTTCTAAATGTATTTAAATATCAATGTAAAAGCCCTACAATATAAAAATATTCGAAATACCGATTTTATTATCTTTGCTTCATGTTAGAAGACATTTTTCCTTCCATTAATTAAGAAAAGGATTGTTTGGTAGAGTCAATAGGTTGTAAGAAAGATTCCATTAAAATGAAAGTCATGATTGTCAAAGTAAAAACCACAGCGGGAATAATAAGAGCAGAACTGACACCATAGAAAATCCAATTAGAAATTCACAGACACGCTTGAAAAATACCTTCCAAATAGAAAAGAATAAAGTGCGAAAATGCACTTGCACAGAAAATAAAAATTATATGAGGAATAGACCTCTGAGGTACAGCTTAAACAGTACAGATGCTTGCAAAACAGTGACTATATCTGCTGTGTAAGTAAGTAATCAAAAGGACAAACCTTAGAGAGGATGTTTAAAACAGGTTAACCATTTTTATAATATAACATATATATATTTGGTTTTTCGAGACAGGGTTTCTCTGTATAGCCCTGGCTGTCCTGGAACTCACTTTGTAGACCAGGCTGGCCTCGAACTCAGAAATTCGCCTGCCTCTGCCTCCCGAGTGCTGGGATTAAAGGCGTGCGCCACCACGCCCGGCTTAATATAATATTTTTATTAAATTTTAAATGTATATAATTATATTCACTGGGAAGAGAGAATTCAAAGAACAGCATAGGCAAACACACAGATTCAAGGAACGTCCAGGCTCTATGCTCAGCTATGTAAAGACATTCTGCTAATAGTGAAATCTCTCTTCCCAGTTTCGGGGTCTTTGTGACCTGTTATATTTTTTCTCAGAGTCTTTTCAGAATCACGCTGCCCTAACCTGTAATTGTGTCCTTCTTTGGACAGTGTTATGTCTGTAGATGAAATGAGGTGATGCTTTCCTAGGACTGTTTTGCCACAACTGGAGTAACTCAAAGATGCTCAGTTTCTTATTTGAATGCAAGACAGGAAAATCTGTCAGGAGCAGACTAGTCCCAAGAGCAAGTGAATAAATAACATTAAATGTCACATTCTGTGGACTCCTGACATTTTTGAAAACCAACTATCTATGTGAAGTAATCTGGACTATTCTCTGTTACCTACTCTCAGCTATTTCTGATTAAAATAACTGAAAAACCAGAAACAATAAACTCAGAGCCATGGATTTCCTATTTGGCCCTTAACTCACAGGCTTAAACATATCAGATCTGTTTATAATAACTGCAATAGAAGGACTGGGTCTGAACCCCGTACTTCAAAATTTTTAGTATCAAAGACAACCTATAATAACCACCCCCATTCCCAAAGCTTAGGGATCTGGTATAATGACTCTTCATAAGTTCTTCAAGCTGAATATGGGTTTTGAGATATTTTTGATGGGAGGAGGAAGGTCATAGAAATGGGACAGTTGGTTGGCCTTAAGAAGGCCACACCAATGATTGCATTAGTCTCTGATGTCTGTGTCCTGACTGGATCCAGATTAAAAACAAAACAAAACAAAACAAACAAAAACAACAACAACAAAAACAAAACAAAAAAACAAACAAGACATCAGGAGTTCAGGCAGATCAGTTCAGTATGTCTGATGATAAAATTTCAAAACAAAATTTTAGTATCATCAAGATTTGTATGACAAGAACTTCAAGTCTCTGAAGAAAGAAATTGAGGAAGATCTCAGAAGATGGAAGGATCTCCCATGCTCATGGATTGGCAGAATCAATATAGTAAAAATGGCTATCTTGCCAAAAGCTATCTACAGATTCAATGCAATCCCCATCAAAATTCCAACTCAATTCTTCACGGATCTAGAAAAGACAATNCTGAATTAAGAATTTCTGGATTATATCATCATTTTTCAACTTTAAAATTCTAGAAACAGTGTCAAAAGCATTATTTTTCATTTTCTGGGATAAAGCAGTAAGGTATTTGCCTTTAGTTTAAAATCAAAACAATTGCATCAACAGTAAACAGGCAACTCAGAAAGCCACCAACATCTGGGTACCATCAATGAGATGTCATTCATCCTACTGGCCTGACAATAAAAATCCAGTGACGGCTGCACTCAAGGTTTGTAGCAGGTTGGTTATAAACACTTAGGTGAAGAGGGTACACAGTTACCTCTTTTTATCATGTGGTTCCAGCGGACTGTAATCAAGTTGAGCTGTCAGGCTTGCTTGAAACAAAGTCTTTCTGTCCCCAGCTTCCAGAATATTATTTTATCCTAAATGGGAAAGTCACATGCCTTCTATATTTTCTCTTATTAACTTTAAAACATAAAACTATGTTCTATATCATTAAAGAAGTAAAATGTGGGAGTAGGAGGACATTTAGGACTTCTATCTGATGTTCCAGAGATTCCTTGTTCACTTTTTCAGAATTTACATAGCAGCTCATAATTTCCTGCAACTCCTGACCCAGGGGATGCAATGGATTCTGGCCCCTCTGGTAGCAGGGATCAAGACACAGATGCAGGCAAAACAAATAAAAAAATAAAAATAAATAAAAATAAGAAATTTTATTCATATATTCGTCAAAATACATTTTGTATTTGGATTACATTCTTTTCTCTCTCTGACTCCTCCCAAGTCATTCCCACTTCCCTACCTCTTCATATATCAAAAACATATATATATATATATATATATATATATATATATATATATATATATATCAAAACAAACAAAAATCTGATTAAAAAAAGTAAATCAACAACAACAACAACAACAAAACTCTGTGAAATTCATTTCGTGTTAGCCAATTACTGTTGGGAACAAAGCCTTCCCTGGAGAATGGTTGATAGACTAGTGAGCCTCCACTGGAGAAAAATAATTTCTCATTTTCTAGAAGATATCAATTACAAATAGCTCCATTTCACTTAGTGGAGAGAACAAATGTCCACCTCCCCTTATTAGTGCTGAGATCTTGCCTTGTTTGCAATTGTATACTTCTTACGCATGTTGTCACAGTCTCTGAGTTCAAATGACTCAACCCTGCTGTGTCTGAAAAGACACTGCTACCTTGGAGTCATTCATCACCTGTGATCTTCCAGTCCTTCCATCCCCTCTTCTGAACCAATCCTTGAGCTTTGAGGGCAAGGATTTGATAAAGACATCTCATTTCATATGCCCAAATCTCTCACTCTTTGCATTTCATCTAGTTGTGAGACTCTGTTAATTATATCTGCTCCAAGAAGCTTCTATGATAAGATTTGAGTGACATGCGAATCAATAAATATAGTATTATATCTATTGCAGTAAATCTCCAATCAAAATATGCTCTGGCAATGAATACACAACTTGATTAATATGAATACATGCTGTGTGCCTAGATTGGGCAGATCTACTACTACTCTATCATCTTCCACATCTATGAGACCCCTTAGAACTTGTGGTTTCTCCAGGCCATGTGCTTCTGTTCTGCTTTTCTTCTTTCTCCTCTGTGCCCTCTCTCTCTTACATTTTCTCTTTCTTCTCTCTCTTCACCATCTGCTCCACCTTCCCTTTATCTGCCCAATCATCAGCTCTCCTTTATTTTACAAACTAAGGTGGGAGGCAGGTTTACAGGAAATCATCTGTGTGCTGACTCATTCCTTGTTCATTCCAGTTTCCCAGTTATCTCTTTATAAATCTTTGTTTCTGAGTATTTATCAAGTAGTCAATATTCACTGCAATGAACTTTATGTTTTACTTGGGATATGGCTTCTGGGTATCTTTCTTGTCTGTCAGTTATGTATAAACACATGCCATATTACTTTGATGAATGTTCTTCTGGGAATTCTATAGGGTAGCTGTCCTTCTTCCTCTTAGTAGTTCATGGCAGTTCTCTAATATACATTTGGTATTTTATTCTCCTGTTTTGTGTTATATTAACTATCAATCTCCCTATCACGCTGCTGGAATTTAAATGGAAAATATTTTTGATGCATTATATGCTTCTAAGAGAAAACTGGCACCTGTATCATAGGAACTTGTTATCAACTAACCTGTAAGTCCTACTTGTCTTAAAAATATTTTCCATAAACATTGCTGATGGTTTTCTTTTGTATATATTTTACATTATTCTTAGATTTATTCCAGACAGGTGTTTTATCCTACTATTTTAATATAAATAACATTTTTGTTTCTGGCTTTTATTTTCTCATGAACAAAAATGAAATTAATTAAAAAATATTTCACATTTATCAATCTGTAGGTTGCTGATTTGTCCTATTGACTATGTCCTTTGCCTTATAGAAGCTTTCCAGTTTTATTAGGTCCCATTTATCAATTCTTAATCTTAGAGTCTGAGCCATTGGACTTCTGTTTAGAAAATTTTCCCCTGTCCCAATGTTTTCTGGGCTTTTACCCACTTTCTCTTCAATTAGATTCATTGTATCTGGTTTTATGTTGATGTCCTTGATCCACTTGGACTTAAGCTTTGTGCAAGGTAAAAAAGATAGGTCTATTTTAATTTTTTACATACTGACTGCCAGTTAGACCAATACTATTTATTGATGATACTTTCTTTTTTCCAATGTATATTTTTGTCTTTTTTCCAAAGATCAAGTGTCCAAGTGTATGGTTTTATTTCTGTGTTTTTAATTCTATTCCATTGATCAACCTGTCTGTCTCTGTACCAATACCATGTACATTTATCAAGGTTGCTCTGTAGTACAACTTGAGATCAGGGATGGTGATTCTGCCAGAAACAGAAGGACCCAAGTGAAGATGCTTCAGTTTCACTTGGGAGAAGAAAGCAGTCACCATGAGAGGCACAGAGAAGAGAGGCAGGGATCTCAGTGAGAGAGAGGAGGGGGAAGGGAAAAGGGGAACATGATCAGGTACAGGCTAAGGGAACAAAAGAAGCTCTGAGGGCCAGCAGAATGAATGGAAATATTCAACTTTGTGGGGAGGGGAAATGGTGGGACCTTCTAGAATGTACCAGAGATATGGAAAGTGTGAAACTCTTAGGATTCAAAGGGAGGGACCTAAAATGAAATGCCCAACCATGGGGAGAAATAACTTGTAGAGTCTACCTCTAGTAGGAATATAGGACTGCCATCCTACAGTCAACAACTCTGACACAGAATTGTTCCTGTCTAAAAGAACTACCAGGACAAAAATGGAGAAGAGACTGAGAGAAAGGGAGTCCAGTGAGTGGCTCAACTTAGGATTAGTCTCAAGGAGAGTTTCTAAGACCTGACACTATTACTGATGCTATGGTGTGTTTACAGACAGGAATCGAGCATGGCTGCCCTACAAGAGGCCCAACAAACAACTGACTGAGAAGGAGGCAGATACTTACACCCAACGAATGAATTGAAGTTGGGGACCCCTGTGGTTGAATTAAGGAAAAGGTGGAAGAAGCTGAGGGTGACCCTATAGGAAGACCAGCAATCTCAACTAACCTGGATCTCTCAGACCTCTCAGACATTGAGACAACAACCAGGCAGCATACACTAGCTGGTCCAAAAAACCCAGGACACATACACAGCTGAGGACTTCCTGATCTGGCCTCAGTGGATGAAGAAATGCCCAATCCTTGAGAGACTTGGGGCCCCAGGGAGTGGGGAAGCCTGGTGAGTGTGTCTGGTGTGAGGGTGGGGTGGGGACATCATCTTGGAGACAGGCAGGAGGAGGAATGGGGTGAGGAACTGTGGGAGGGTGGAATAGGAGCAGGTAGGGACTGTACTCTAAAAAATAAATAAATTAAAGTAATAAAAAATCTAATATTTAGCAAAATTAATTACATTTTCACAAATTTTTAGTGTCTCTTAAGTCCACATATTTTATCTTCAAATAATTAGCATGTTTTTATTTGTACTAAAATGAGTTGCATGTGGAATTTCTTGGAAATTATATCAACATTGAAGATAAAATTCTACCTACTCAAATGTTCTCATGTTGACTAAAATACATGGATTTATGTTTGCCATTTTTTGTTTATACCATTTGATGATATACACCTAGCAAGTTACAATATATTGCAACCACATTATTTCATCCATAATTTTAAGAGCTTCACAATTAACTTATACTAATGGGTTTTGTAGTCTTAGTAAAATTTACCCTTAAGCCAGGCATGGTGGCACACGCCTTTAATCCCAGCACTTGGGAGGCAGAGGCAGGCAGATTTCTGAGTTCAAGGCCAGTTTGGTTAACAAAGTGAGTTCCAGGGCTTTACAGAGAAACCTTTTCTCGAAAAGAAAAAAAAAAAACAAAAACTAACAAAACAAAACAAAACAAACAAACAAAAAAACTAAAAACAGGTATAGTCTGCCTTGCTCCAAGAGAAGTCTACAGCAGACCAGAATGAGCCGGGCTCCTGCCACGCAGTTGAGCGGCTCTCTAAGACTGCCTTCACAAGCGGGAAAACTCGGGCTTAAGGTTTCAGAGTGAATAAATAAATAAATAAATAAATAAATAAATAAATAAATAGCAAAGGAACATGATTATTCCTAGGTATGGTGGAGGAGAAGGTTTATTGTCGAGAAAAAGGAGTCATAGTCAGAGGCAGACACATCTGGGAGAATCCAGAGTGGTCATGACCCAGAGCCTTGTGGGGAGAGTGGGGAGGGGAAAGGAGTTGGGGAGAGAGGAGAATCAGGTACAGCAACTAGGAAGCTAAAGGTACAAAATAAAGGGGTAACTAAAATCGTTTTATGTAGAGAAAAGCAGCCCAGCACCTTGGCCTGCAGAGTTGGGGCTAGAAGGCAAGGTATGCCAGCCACACACTGTAAGGTAAGGACTGAGGGATTCTGAGAGAACCTGGTGGCCAGGTTGGCTTTGATATGGTAAGCAGGAACCTGAACTATTAGTCCAGGGTTTGAAACCGAACACAAAACATCACCTAGAAAACCTTCATCCCAAGCCAGGCACGGGGGTGNAAAAAATTAAAAGTTACCCTTAGCCTTATATTTAAATGATCCAAACACATATACTTTAAAGTGAGCAAATGGGATTTCTTATTTAAAAAAAAAAAAAAAAAAAGGCAAAGACAGAGACTGGGAAGACAGCTTGGTTAATAAAAAATGTGCACATACAAGCATGTAGTGCTCATATAAACACGGTTTAGTGTGGTGACACATCGTTGTAGTCC
Organism: Mus minutoides; assembly: GCA_902729485.2. Classification (NCBI taxonomy): domain Eukaryota; kingdom Metazoa; phylum Chordata; class Mammalia; order Rodentia; family Muridae; genus Mus; species Mus minutoides. Next base: position 23,390 of record CACVCL010022356.1, on the reverse strand, counting down.
CAGCGCTGGGAGTCAAAAACAGGCAGATCCTTGGCTTGTTCAGACTAGCCAGCCTATCCTCCTTGGTGAGATTTATGCTAAAATAAACTTTGGATTAAAAAATGCAAAGTGCAATTCAATTACGTTTCAATCACAACTAAAACAAATTTTAAAATAGTCACTTCATCATTGATCACACGTAGCAAAGCTCTTGACTGCGGAACAAACATGAGTATGATTTCTCTGCCAGAAAAACTGAAAAACCAGATGTGAGCACTTGCGCTTGTAATGCAAGATCCCAGGAGGCAGGAGGACCCATGCAGATCATTTCCAGCTGGCCTAACCTTTGTTGGCAAGTTACAGGCCTATGAGAGGACCTTAAAAAAAAAAAAAAAAAGAATTGGAAGGTGCCTGAAAAATAACATGGGAAGTTGATCTTTGACCTCTGTAAGCTTGTATGCATATGTTCACCCTTACACACAAAACACACAAAATGAAATACTTTGTTTTATAATTCTTTCCTATTTCTTGATCTATCTATCTATCTATCTATCTATCTATCTATCTATCTATAGAAAAAGCTTAAAATAATGTGTCTTAAAACTAAAATATGTGGAATACATAGACTTATAGAAATTGAGTCTAATAGATTAACTTAAGTTTCATCAAGATCTCTGATATTTAAATTGAAAATATAAACACCATTGGGAGATGTTCAACAAATCACCATGTAAGAAGGATTTACAATTTAGGTTTGCAGTCATTAATTACAGGTTCATCATGAATAGAAAGTAGATATCTATATCAATGTCAGGTATCATCATCAAATAATTCATATTTTTCCACATTTTGAAAAAAAGTAACACACGTAATTCAATCTGCTCAAAAGACCTTTATTTAAGCACAGTAGAATCAAAGTAACTATAATTTTACTTATACTATTTTTTGTTTGTAATATTTTAATGTTACACAACAAAGCACAATTGATTCCAGATACTTATTTATTATTTAAAATCATTTTAAAATTCAAATATATTTGTTGACATTCTTCTCTACTATGTCCTTCAACTTTTTCTCTTGTTTCCTATCCATTCTACTTTAAATTACTTTTCAAATAAAAAACAAAAACAAAACCCCAATATAACAATAATAATCCTCAAAACCAAGAAATCAAAATAAAATAATTCACAGAAGAAAAAAACAAATAAAACTTTACCAAACTGTAACCAAATAAAAGCACACAAGAATGTGGAGTTTATAATATGAATCAGCTATTCCTGAATATGAGGCCTTCCCAGAAGTAATTGTTATACTCTTTCTTCATTGGAGAACACCGATTTTCTCTCTCCCAGTAGGTATATGTTAGACCACTTGTACATTTTATGTTAGAGGCTTGGTTTTTCTTCCTTCACTCATATTTTTAAATATGTCAAACAAAACATAAGGTAAAACTATTAAATGGATATTGGACAATACAAACCAACAGAAAAAAAGAACACCAAGAGAAGGCAAAAAATTCAGAGACCCACTCCTTCTCATACTCAGGAATCCCATATAAATGGTAAACTGGGAGCCATTATACACACACACACACACACACACACACACACACACATATATATATATATATATATATATATATATATATATATATATATATNACACACAAACACACACACACACACACACACACACATATATATATATATATATATATATATATATATATATATATATATATGTATATATATACACACACATACATATACTATTTTTTTAAGGAAGAGAACATTGGCATTCAAAAGAGGTTGTAGGTTATTTTTGCCATCTTATCAAAACAATTCATCAAATATAAGTCATATATGTAGGATTCCATTTGTCACGAATTCAATACATTTTTCCTGAAAAAGCATGGTTAATTCTTTCTAATCAAGTATCAGAAAAGTTGATAAGTGCAGTGTTTTTTAATACATAATTCATACAATTGTTAATATTAACCAGGAATGATGTCTGTAGTGCTTGATAATCAACTCTAAGAAGTACTTGTATCAAGCCAAAAGTGAAATCAAGTCACGTACCTGAGTCCAACTCTTGGAAACACTGATAGGACACACCTAAGTTTTGTAACACATTGGTTTCTCTTCCTTCTTTAACCTTAAAATAACTTATTTTCCTTCAATTTTTTTGAAATGTATACCAATTGGGCTAAGGGTATGAGAGTACGAAAGAGTACTTTACATGTAATCAAATTTTGAGTATTGGGATGAAAATTTTCACAAGTTCTAAGTGTTTAGGAGATTGGAATTACAGTACCATGACATCAAGTTTTCAGGATGTGGTTCTTAAAGATGCTTCGAACCACCACTCTGATCATCCACCATTGTGATTCTTCTCATTATTTTCAGAGTCATTCTTATTAGAATGTTGCTAAACTTATGTGCAAAGGGTACATCTTCAATCACTTTTTGTTCATTCTAGAGGGTGCAGTTAATTAATTCAAAATGCATACTGACTCTGATATAATTCATCCTAAAGAAGACAGGCAATAAGCTGAACCTCACATAATTCTTTCTGGTGAAGTGGATAATTTTAGATAGCACAGAATGCAGGACATATTTTTATTGCAGGACAAGTAGTGAGCTTCATTTTGTACAGACCACATTCTTAAAGAACAAGATGAGTATTAAAGTTTCTTTGTTGATGCCAATCCCATGCAGTAACTGTGATGTCTCAGAAGTGCCTTAAACTTTACCAAGATTTTCATATTTAATATTTTCACATAACTGAGATGAATGAATTTCATAGTTAATGACAAATGGAAAGAACTTATTTAGAACAAGAGAAAAAGAAAGAGGTAGAAAGAAAAGATACTAGACATAAGAGCAGTAGGCAATCTTTTTTTTTTTTTTTTTTTTTTTAAGGAGGAATCTTTTCTGAAAAATCAATCTAAGCCATTACAAGTAGGGGGTCTCTGACTGCCTTGACTGAACATGGCTTCCTGCTGTTTCTGTCAAGAAAAGGGCCACTGTGATTTCCAGTGTAATTTCAGACTTTGTGGTATGAAGTTGGAACCTCACCTCCAGAATGCTACAAGGTCTCACACCTGAAAGGATTGCAATTTCATCTCTCTTGTAGGGTGGCATTATTAGACATGTTCCTCTCAAGTTAAGATGATATAAATTTTCATCTCACAAGCATAAAACACCCCAAGATGCATATTGAATGCTAAATAAAGTAAAAAATCTCAAAAACAAAACTAAAATATGTTTCCACACACTGACTACAAATAGACAATATAAATACATGGTATAGTAGAAGATACTAAGAGAAGAGCCCAGAAAAATGGGAAATTGTTGCTCAAGGAACAGTTAATTTGTGCTTGGGATGATTAAAATGTTCAAAATAATACATAGGAGCAAAACTTGCATAACATTATGATACAATTAATTTTTATTAAATTTATAAGTAGAATTGTTTACAATGCAAATTAAATTACATATATTCATATATATGTAAATTAAGTTATTCAAGAAAATATAGTGTGGCTTCTTCAGTTGTCAGGAGTTGAATACTTGCTTTGACATAAGGGAGAGGAAAAGAGGGAGGGAGAGAGAGAGAGAGAGAGAGAGAGAGAGAGAGAGAGAGAGAGATTTAATAATATATCTCACTACCACTCAAAGTCCACAGTTTCAAGTTTTGGCAAACTCTAGCCAATCTCTCTTGTTTGACTCTATGGGAAGGAAGGAGGACATCTGGACATCCTTTCCTTATTCATTTCCTGCTGTGCTGTGTTGTAGAACAAAGGGATAATTTTTTTTTGTTTTTGGGGGGTTTTTTGTTTGTTTGTTTTGTTTTTCACTGCATCCAATTACACCATGGTATTTATTTGACACAATTCATAGTAGAAATATTTGTCCTGAAGTTTCAAACTCAGAGCCATGTCATGTAATATAAAAATATAATAACATTCAGTTTCATTAGTAAAAATCTTGATTAGTATGTCATACAAAAATGCTATGAAACTTGTTTTTTTCCTTGATGTTATTGTAGGAAGTATGACTCTTTTCTTTTTTTCTTTTTATTTATTCTTCCCACATATAGTACTTCCTGACTGTAGCCTTGCCTCCCCTGCACTCCTCTGAGTTCCTGTTCTAGCTCTTCTCTCCTCCTCTGTTTCCCTTCAGCAAAGAACAGATCTCCCAGGGATAGCAACCAAACATGGCCTAGGCATGACAAGATGAAATAAAAGTAGGCACAAACCCTCATATAAAGGCTGGATGAGGCAATAGGAGGTAAAAAGTGGTCCCCAAACAATAAAAACAGTCAGAGATACCAGCACTCCCATTGCTAGACATCCCCCACACAAAAAATTAAAAAACCCAAGCTAAATAACTATAGCATGTATACAAAGGACCCAGTGCAGACACATGTAGCTAAAATGAGGTCCAAGCCATAAGAGGACATCCATACTTAGGTGGCCAGGAACCAGAAGACAGATGGCCCAGAGACCTATGGTAGAAATCATGAATATTAATTATAACTGTAGAAACAGAAGCTACATGTTGTGATATTTACTTGTTCTTATGTAGTAAAAGATCTCATATATTTTCTATATATATGAAATTCAGATAGAGGCAACAATTTAGAAAGAGTTAAATAAGCTGTTAGATATGAGAAGATAATACCTATATACTAGTTGTTTAATGAAAGCCAACTTCATGCAGAATTCTCTATGGTACCCAAGGGTGATCTTGAAGTTCTGATCATCTTGCCACATCCTCCCAAATGCAGAGATAGAAGTTATACGTCTCCAGGATCAGTTTTCTTCGCTGTGGAGATTGAATTCAAAGGTTCAAGCATAAGCAAACAATCTGCCAACTGAGCAAGATCTGCTGCCACAGCTACCTACATTTTTAAGAGATAGAAGTGGATATATATTTTTCTTATATAAGCTTTTAAGAATAATTATTAATAGATGGTGCATTAGCTAATTCAATATAATAAAACCATGTACTCCAAACCATGATGAAATTACAAGTAGTTACAATCACCTCAAAATATTTTCATTACCAAATTCTTACTCTTAGACTTAGGCAAATGTGGGTACTTACCTGTTTTTTAATGAGTTTACCTCTGAAAAAATTGTCAGTCTTTGTGCCTGTTTTTTTTTCCAAATTCTATGTAAGTATAAAATTTATGTCTTAGACTAAATATTGATAATCTCTTTTCATTCACTGTTAAAAGATAGAATATTGAAATAAGCATCGCAAGGATATGACACGCTTTCTTGTCCATTTTCAGTTCACAGGATTATTCTCTTCCTTGGTACATTTGTCTTTGGTTTTTTTGTGTTCATAAGATATAGTGTTCTTAAATAAAATTTAATGCCTTTGTGTGTTTATATATTTATATTTCCTTGTTTTAAATATAGGATGGAAACATAATATATTTAAAAAATAACACTGCAAAAACAATTTTCAAAATGACTAAAGATGGGGCATTTGTTTTGGCTCCTTCTATTAAAAATATACTGTGTCTTCATACAATATATCCTGGATACCTAAGGATATTTGAGGGTTCATAGGTAAAGCTAAGGCAGTCTAAGCATCTTAAAATATGTACATATATAATAAATCTAAATACAACCATCAAATAATGGGGAGACAACCCCCTGACCTCTGAGGGAAGGAATTTGATGGAGACATCCCATTTGCAGCTGTGTTCCACAGTCTTGGTGTACTGTCTCTCTCTGTGTCTCTGTATTTGTTCACATATGCTTCAGACAAAAGCTTTTCTGATGATTGCGAATAAGAACTAATCTATAAGTATAACAGAAGATTATTAGGAGTCATTCTATTGTTACTATTTTTTAAACCAGTAGTATTGGGCTTTACTCTAGATCTCTGGACTATCTAGTCCCTGGTTCTCGATTACCCAAGCAGTATCAGACATTTATAATAGTAACTTTGTAGATTTTAAGTTCTCAACAAATCTCCACATTTCAATTGGCAGGACTGTAGTTAAAAATGCTAAAGCAATTTTACATTTTATTGTATAGTTTTCTCAACGCATTTTTCAATGTGAAGAGAAGTTAATAATAGCTTTGTCGAGATATATTTCACAACTTCCTTTTAATGAATAAACAAAGTTTAGCAACCAGAAAATTTGATTAGCATTTAATACATTCTGAATTACTCAAATCAAACTATAACATACAAGCTAATATTTGTGGAATACAAGGGAATTATATTTTGTTCTGGGTTCAGCCACCTATTTGGAGGATGTGGGCTTCTATACTAACATCAGAGTGAGGAAGGGGTTAAAGGTTCATGGGTCACCACTCTCCAGAAAACCACAGTCTACAGTCTACCATTTTGATAAATATTCCTCCAATTAATACCATTTCATCAGCTCCCACTCAGGGTAAGGAAAGGGAAATAGATCCAGAGTCTACCCTCCTCTCTAGGATTTATTTATTTATTTATTTTAATAACTGCAGGAATACTTGACTATAGTATCATATGGGAACATGTCAGCTTCTAGGTGTCGATATTAAACCCAATGTACTAAAAATAATAAACTAGTGCTGACTGCTCGCAAAATTCTTATTCAATGCTCCATCCTGTCAGGTAGAGCACTCTTGCCTACTCATTTGGAGGATGTATGAAACAGCATAATATTGGACTGTTGTCTGTTTTTCAATTCTGGCAAAAATACATACTGAAAAGCATTACCCACTTAACTAGTGTCTCCACTGGGTCATGCACCTATCCTTCAATTTGGTCAGTAACTATTGATTTATCACCATTTTCCCCATTGACAAAGTACAATGTGAACATAGACAAAATATTTTCTAGGGGAAAATCTCTTAAGAAATCTCTGTTGACTCTACTGTGAAGGATACTATTCTGAAAATGGCTTGTATGTAATTATGGAAGTGCAGAATAAGGTCTATAAATATGTAACCCCATTGCAACTTCCAAGGGAGAGCTGTCAATAATGTTCACATTATTTACACATGCACATGCACACACATACGCACATACATACATACACACACACACACATACACACATGCATAGACACATGTATTCTAAGCCTATTAGTTAATATTCATCAGATGAGATGGAAGAAGTTCTGAGTGTTTTCCATCTAGCAAGCCATTTTAGGCTAGGGGTAAATTGCTTATAACAATAAAGCATACCAAATTACATTTACAAGCAAGACATTTTTAATTAGATTTGAAACGTCCAAGGAATAGCTTTTTGTCAGAGTGCTGGTAATCCATTTGACAGTGAACTCCTCTAAAAAAATATATACAATTTAGAGCAATATACACGAAAGTATTTTTATAGTGAATGTATTTCACCTGCACCAAGGTTGAGGAATAACAGTGAAAAACTCAGGAAAACCACATAAGGCCTCATCACACTTGCCCATGAACTACAGAATTCTTTCTAACCAAATTATTCATACAGTCACCTTGCTTGTCTATCAATGTATGGTCATTACTTGATAGTTTCCAATGAGCTATAGTTTGTAGATAAAAAATATCTTCATTAACTTGAGGCATTTTGAAAATTGCTTGTCAAAATCTGGTAAAATATGGTTTAGAACAGACTGTATTTCATGTAGTCAAAGGAGACCCTATCAATTGTGTGCACCTTAAACTAGAATGGGACAAGTATCTTCAAGAAATAAAAAATCTGCAAAAAATTTATAGTAAAAATTCATACTTTGTGTCCAAGTTGTTTTATGCTATGCTGAAGAGTCATTTGAATTAATTTGGAAAGTTTAACTAGAAACAAAAATGCTGCACAGTTACTCCATATTTATTTGCTGAAAATTGAAAAAGACAACAGAAATGCTAACCATTTTCATGTTCTTCATCTTGCTCTAGAAATATATATATGTATATTATATGCACATAAGTTATATAATATATTATTATAAACATAGATAGATAGATAGATAGATAGATAGATAGATAGATACTTTTCATGAAGTTGAGACTTTTTTGGAGACTCAATATTTGAGTTAGTATTTCTTTGACTTGTCTAAATCTAGAAATGCCTGTGAAGCACTATGACAGAGCCATAGTCATTTTTGCCATTCAGTTTTGTTTCTAATACTACAGATTATTTTTCATCTAAAATCTAAACTTGATTCTGTCATGAGGCCAGGTTTGAAATTCAGGCCTTTCCATACCAAAAATACACTCACTAAGAAAACTATGAAGCCCGTTAACATTTTGAAAGGGATTGTTCCTGTTACACAGATGAAGGTGGTAGATTTAGTAGGCCTTCATTTTACTTCAGCCATAGCATGTTATAAACTGATTACACTTCAGTATTGTGAAACTACAGTTTTATAATGTTCTTAGGAGACTAAAGGACAATGTCAATTCCATAGCAAATGCTGGCTGAATTTGGTAAGTTATTTGGTCACGCTACATGTGGCTACTCACTTGTCCTCATAGAGGAGACCTCACCTAATTTCAGACTCCCTGGTGATTGGTCCTAGGACTAGATGTTACCCACTGCTTGCCCATCCACTAGGAAAAGAGTTTTTAGTGCAGTCAGAGTAGAGAGTGTGCCAATTAGCCTGTCAATGTTTGGCAGCTGGTGTATCTAAGTTGGGCTTCTGTCCAGCAGAAGGGAGCCAGATGCTAATTTGCTTAATGATTTTTAAAGATTTTTGTCTACCATATATACTAGAAGTTGTGAGCCCAACTTAAAAGACTTTATTTGAAGGGACAAAGTAAGTTTGGTATTATACCCATGTTTTCTAAAGTAAATATAAAACCACAAGTCAAGTATTTAGTAAAATGAAGAAGCCAGTGTGAAATATAGTGAAGAAAACACAATACTGAGATCAAATTGGCAACTCCTAACAATTTAATATAACACAAGTAGATCAGTGAACACAACACTGGTTAATGGTATTGTGAACCTCAGTTTACCTACTTTTCATGTCTGCCACTACTCTAAGCTTTACCATGTTTGATTGTCACATATTAAACTAAGCCTGTGCAAGATTTCAGTAGATATTAAAGTAACAGTCAGGCCTGTAGAACACTAATATGTCTCTCTCTCTCTCTCTCTCTCTCTCTCTCTCTCTCTCTCTCTCTCTTGAGACAGGCTTTCTCTGTGTAGCTCTGGCTGTCCTGGAACTCACTTTGTAGACCAGACTGGCCTCAAACTCAGAAATCTGCCTGCCTCTGCCTCCAGAATACTGGGATTAAAGGAATGTGCCACTACTGCCCAGCTGTATGTATATCTTAAAATACAAATTCTAAACAAGATATTCTTTGTTAAATTGTTTTTTTATCTTATCTACCTACTGAACTTAATTATAATTGCCTTTATTGAAATATTTATTAATAATTTCTTTTTACTTGCCAATGATGGACTACAAACCATTGCTTTAAAATATACAGGTGCCATAAATTCCATGCTATGATCATTTAGAAAAATCAATTGTGTTGGGAAGAAATATTTCCAAGGGAGATAACTGGACACGATGACGATTTACAAATATGCTGTCTAAATGCTCATCTCTTACGTTTATTTAATAATTGTGAATTATCTTTCCCATTAAAGCATAGTCCATTGTTGTTCTCTGTACTAGAGAAGACTCTACAGTAGCCATATTTTATTTTATTTTATTTTGAATTAATCGTTTGTTGAATATATGGTAGGCAAAGTAAAATAATAAAAAACAAGTCCGGGATAGAGAGAAGCAGATGAGTAGCAAACCTTAGCTGATCAGGCACCTACATGCATCTAAAAAGAACCTACTAGGAATGTCTTATTGACTGAATCATCTGCAGTTTGCAATAGATCCTTCTCTCCTCTCCTGAGGTTCTACTTTTCCTTACTCATTGTAGGCATTTCCATATAATGGGAAAAACAAGAGTAACTTCTCTTGGAAAGAGCTTACCCTCTACTTCTGTTTTCAATATTCTTAGATTTTTTTTTTTTAACTTTTTCTGTCTTCCCACTGAAGAGAAAGACGTGCAGACTGACTCAGTGTAGGGGGACTCTTGACATAAAGACGCTTCCATCTGAAATCGGGCAGAGAGATTGCGGTGGTTTGAATATTCCTGGCCCAGGGTGTGGTACGAATCGGAGGTGTAGCCTTATTAGAGTAGGTGTGGAGGAAGTATGTCACTGTGAGTGTGGGCTTTGAGGACCTCTTCCTAACTGCCAGGAAGCCAATCTTCTAGTGGCCTTTAGTTCAAGATTCAGAACTCTAAGCTTCTCCCATGCCATGCCTGTCTGGGTGCTACCATGCTCCCACCTTGACGATAATGGACTGAACCACTGAACCTGTAAACCAGCCCCAATTAAATGTTGTTTTTATAAGAGTTGACACACTCCTGGTGTGTTTTCACAGCAATGAAACCATAAGTAAGGCAGAGATGGACAATCTCACTTCCAGAACTAGGTCTCATATCAAACAGCACACAACAATTTACAAAACTAATGTACATTGCAATCACCTGAATTGGAACCTGGATATTTTTGACTTTACAGTAGGGCATACAGTCCAGGCCACTATACAGCATCAAAATATTAGAAATGATTTTAAATTTAATCTTTTATATTTTATATTATTGTGTGTATTCCAGTGGTCCTAAATAACAGTAAATTTAGATTTAAATCTTCAAATTAACCATGTATTTTATTTCAATAATAATCAGTCTAGACTCCAGTATTTTATATGACAAGAATGTAATAATAGTCTCTGTGGTTCCTACAATCCATTGATAAGGAAAGGTACATTTATATATCTTTAACACAGAAGGATCAATGAGATTAAATTTAGTATTTCTGTATGGCTGTTACAGGTTATCATTGAAAACAACTATAGTGTAAATGAAGAAATCATTTTTACCTAGTATGAGCCATGAAGAATCAATTATGGTAATGTTTGAAAATTTTAGTAAACCTGAAGATTAATCACTCAACATATACTTTTAAACTTTCCATTGATGGATTAAAAAAATTATTATCTTAGATTTTATATTTAGCCGGGCATGATGGCTCACACCTTTAATCCCAGCACTCGGGAGGCAGAGGCAGGCAGATTTCTGAGTTCAAGGCCAGCCTGGTCTACAGAGTGAGTTCCAGGACAGCCAGGGCTATATAGAGAAACCCTGTCTCGAAAAACAAAAAAAAAATAGATTTTATATTTATGTTTTTAATATGTTATAATTATGAAAATTGTTCTGCACAAAAGAAGGGTTTTTTTTATATTAGCAGTAGTAGCCGTGCACTGACATTTCTTTCTTTGCTCATAAAATTTAACTGTTGTTGCAGTCAACATCTGTTCAAAAATACCTCTGTGATGGTAACTCAGCTTCTAACTGGATCGAATTTTGTATAACCCAAGGAAGTATTTAGTTACTAAGCACTAGAATCTGAGATCATAGAATCCCAATGTTGTATCTGTGTTGCCAGATTATTATTATTATTATTATTATTACTATTATCATTATAGATTTCACTTATTATTTTATGAAGGTGGTTTATTTTCCAGAATTAATATTTTATGTAAGCTTCTTTGCTCTTTAATTCAGAGATTTTTTTTTTTATTCTGGGATACACTATGAATTAAAATATCACTTTGGCATTATATAAAATGTTATATAAATGAGTCTTGTCACAACCGAAGTTTCTATTCTGAACTCAGACTTGATCGTCCTACAGAAATAGAAGGATGACTCATCACCAGTCATTCTCTAGAAAGGCTGGGAGCTTGTTTAAAAGTTAATAAAATTCCTCACCTCATTCTCATTAGTCTTGGCTGACAGTCTCAATCACAATTCCACACAGACTGAAATAGAATCATGGAAATTTCAAAGGCTGTGTGGCTAGAGGTAAAATCGACCAATGCTGAGAGCCAGAGCAATTAGCTCCCAGCAACTGGTGAGTACCTACAATGAAGAAGGTGTTGAAACTCAGACAGTGATGAATGAAGATTCTCCCTCCGTTGACAGAGGAGAAAGACTTGGCAGTCTTCAGAATGAGAAAAAAATAGCCTAACCCACTGATGTCTACCAGATTTAACAACTGCTATCACCTATGATACTTTTTTTATATTTGTATCTAATGTGCATTTTTCACTTCTATTCTACTAAGGGAAATGGTGATGAGCTTACATTGTCCCAAGTTCATTCATCTCCTAGTTGTTGATTACTTTACACAAAAACTGAAGATAAATGTAAAAATAAAATCGGCTCTGGAAATATTAGTTCATATGATATGACAGTTTACATATTATGAAGCATTTTCTATTATTTAATCATTAAAAACAAACTGTCAAAAGATGTGTTTAAGTTTCTTACATAAACATGGTAGTACATGTCTTCAGTATCAACACTTGTATGGATGAAGTAGGAGGATCACAAGTTTCAGTCCAGGAGGAATGGCCTAGTTCCTCAGACATAATGATAATATTAGTCATCATTTGTGATTACTAATCACAATAAAAAGTGTGTGTGTGTGTGTGTGTGTGTGTGTGTGTGTGTGTGTGTGTGATATACATATCTATTCAACACATATTTTCCCAAATATGCTCTTCAGCCTTCCCAGGTTCCTTGTACTCATGTCAAATCCCTGCAATTCAGTATTAGTCATCAGAAGAATTGTCACAAGTATTTCAGAATGTCAGAGGCCCTAAAAATTCTCTCAGGCTAAAGTTTCTTTCTTCTAACAATAGACCAAATCTAAGAAGGCAAGCCACATTCAGATGATGAAATAATTAGATAATTAGCAGCAAAGACTGGAAAACACAGTCTGAATTAATTACTTGTTTGATATTTACATGAATTTTTTTATTAGATATTTTCTTTATTTACATTCCAAATGTGATCCCCCTTCCTGGTTTCCCCTCTGAAAACCCTCTCCCCTCCCCCCCTCTTCCTGCTCACCAACCCACCCACTCCCACTTATTCTGCTCTCCTATATTATATCCTGGCTGCCTTTTCACCCTCCCTCCACTCTTCTGGGTCTTGTCCCTAGTTCCACTCCTCCTCTATTTTCTCTCAGAAAAGAGCAGACCTCCCATGGATGTCAACCAAACATGGCATAACAATGGTCCAATAAGACTGGAGACATACCCACATCAAGGCATAAAGATGCAACCTGGTAGGAGAAAAAGCATCCCAAGAGAAGGTAAAATAGTCAGAGACAACTTCCACCCCCACTACTAGAAGTCCTCCCATCAAGCTACACAATGATATCATATATGCAGAGGACAAAGCTCAGACTCATACAGGTTCCCTGATTGGTACTTCATGGTCTGTGAGCCCCTATGAGCTCAGCTTAGGTGATTTTTGTGGGGTATGTTTTTTAGATGTACTTCAAACTTTTCTGCCCTTCTTCTGCAGGATCCCCTGATTTGCCTATAGGTCACTGCATCTGCTCCCATCTGTTCTTTGATGAATCATCTCTGATGTAGACTATGTTAGAGTCTGGTCTGTGAAAATAGCAGGATATCATTAGCTGCTTTTTTTTTTTTTTTTTTTTTTTACTACTTTTATTAGATATTTTCTTCATTTACATTTCAAGTGTTATCCAGCTAATTCCCTATATCCTCCCCCCTCCCGGCCCTGCTCCCCTACCCACCCACTCCCACCCCTTGGCCCCTGCGTTCCCCTGTATTGGGGAAAAAATCATGTAATTTTGTCTCTCAGAAGACACTGGAGTTGGTCTATTCACTCCTATATAAATAAATGCTGATATATTATATCCTGTAATTCAATATATATCATTAATTAATCATAATGCACATTTCAATGGGTAGGAATACATGATTTTATTTGTCTGTCTTAAAATTTGGTGTTTTACTGACTCCAAGATTTCAATTCAACACTCTTTGAGGAACAATTGTTCATTAAAAATCCAAATAATGACCAGGAATGACTCATCCTCCTATGCGCCAAAATGTTTTGTGGAATATTAAATTTGTCTCACTGTACTTAAATGATACTTGTGTTACTAATTTAATGAATACATATGTGTAGGGGACTTTTAGAGTCCACAGTCTACCACATAGTTCTGTTGTTCCGCGTACACAAACCCTCCACATACATAACCACTGAAGTATTTTAATCTGTCCTGATGAATTTGTTTCCACCTCAACTTTGTGATTATCTTCATTGACAAATCTATAGTCCGTTTTAAGTGCATTATATCTATGGAGTAAATTGCAATTGATGACGTGGTTCAGAATTTTTGTATTTGGTTTATTAAGAAGGCATATGTTTGGTGTAAATGGGTCATTTGAATTGATCTCAGTACTCTTATCATTAAGAGTGGGATGTTTCAGAAAAATGATGCAGAGCAGAGTAACAGGAAATAAGAAAGTTTGAATTGACAAAAAAGGAATTGGATGTTTTGGCCCCAAAATGTGTAAATGGAGGTGTTAAATTGATTTAAGCATTACATGATGTGTACATGAGTTGAATTCATGTACTGTCTCATATTGGATACACACTTTGTATATTGTAAATGTATAAATTCATATGCTTTTATGTGTCAATGAAAATGAATTTAATTAACAGCTAGTGAGATACTCCTGAGAAACAGTCAGTTCTTATGTGAAATGACAAACTTAGTAAAATCTCCTGATCCCACCATAGGGATAGATGTGGGTTCTAAGGCGGTCTATTAACCTTCACATGTGCTCTGGCAAACAAGTATTCACACACACACACACACACACACACACACACACACACACACATACACGCACACACATGCATGCACACATGGATACACACATCCACAATCACATACTCACACAATGCAGACACAAAATCAAAAAGTTCTCTGGATCATACTGAGATTCCTGGAAATTCCATCAGGAAGAAATCCAGGATGACAGGAAGATAAGCCAGATGTCCTCCACTTATCTCCAATAATTACACCTTACAATTGGATAATGGAGATATAAGTTAATATATTTAAAATGTTTGTGTTACTAGTTAAATTATGGGTATTAGGAAGTTTTTATTTTTCCAGATGTTTTCCAAAATAGAAGATTTTAAGTTTGTTTTAGCAATACATTTTTAAAACTGTTTGGATTTTTCAAGTCTTGTATCTAGTTACTGTCTATTTGATAATTCAAAACAGATTTTCTAAATCAGTTATCTAATTATCATCAATTTATTAATTGGCGTAACTGATTTTGCAGTTATTGAATGATATCTAACTTTAATATCATATATTTGTACTATGTACTGTTTATTACAGAGCAAACTTACTGGGTAGTTTTTGCTTTTAACATCTAAAAGTGATAGTATCCAAATCTAACGTGTTAAAGCTCTCCAGGTCCACCTTCAGATGTTTCTCTGCCTCTCTGAGCTAGCAGACTTTCACCACTGCAGCTAGCTCCTGAGTCTTCACTTGGTAAAATTTAATGTTTCAAATTTTGATTTATAAAAGACCCTGTTTCTCACCTCAAAGAGTCACCACATATTGAAAATCTTAAGTATACAATTGAAAATAAGAGACAATATTTGACTTTATTTTTTACTACATATTTCCTGAAAGGTCTGAAAACACTTGTCTAAATACATGAAGAAGATATTCACTATCTTTTCTATAGAATTAATAAGCTTCTGAAACAATTATTTTTGTGTTTTATATATATATATATATATATATATATATATATATATATATATGTACATATGTACCAATGTACATGTGGTTCAGTAAAATATCAATTAAAACAAAGAAAAAAGTCTAAATATAAGGGTATGCAGGTAGATGGAATTCAGGTATGTACATGAAATATGAAACAATATATAAAGTCAATTGTGTTTCTAATTCTAATTCTGTGATGGATTCTTTTGCAATTTTTTTGTTGAATAAGTCTTTAAGATATATTTGATGTTGGAAGTGTAAAATATTTTGTAAGTATTCATTTTTTTATTAGATATTTTCTTCATTTACTTTTCAAATGTTATCCCCTTTTCTGGTTTTTCATCCAACTCCCCCTTATTTCCTCTCTCCTCTCCCTGCTCCCCAACCCACACACTCTACTACCTGGCCCAGGCATTCTCCTATACTGAGGAGTAGAACTTTCACAGGACCAAGGGCCTCTCCTCTCATTGATGACTGACTAGGCCATCCTCTGCTACATATGCAGTTAGAGCCTTGAGTTCCATCATGTGTTTTCTTTGGTTGGTGGTTTAGACCCAGGGACTTCTGGGGTAGTGGAAAATTTAGCATGTCACTTCACAGCTCTATAGCGTCCTTTCTGAATGCGTATTCCAATTGGAAGAAATTCATGGCATTGTAGAGAGTTAAGGCCTGTCTAGTTATGATGTGTGATGTTTTACTTATTAGCAAACTTTTTACAAGTAAAATGTGAACTTTATGTCACTAGGTATTTGTACCAATCCCTAATGTGTCTTAACAAAGGAAAATGACAATTCATAATTAAACACATACATAGAAATATAACTGAAAAGGTAAAATGATGGATTACCATAGGAGATAAATGATATTGTTACAAAAGTTACCCAGAACTGTGAGTTTTGGTATTTTACTTTCATGACATCATCTATTTATAGCAGGACTTCCATGTACCCAACAGCTGTTAAATAATAACATAGGGGACTATTAATATTTATTAAAGCCTAGGCATAATAGCTCATCTAAATTATCCTGACTATTGTAGTCCATGTACTGCCATGTGGCTAGTTCTTTCCCTCTCTCACAGGAACCTAATCATCAGAGATCCCTGATTGAGATTAAATATTTATTACAACAGTATATGTAAGGACAATGCTATATGCTAGTGGACACGTGTGTGTGTGTGTGTATACTCTGTTTGCCTTTAAAAGCATACTTAAGACATTACATCCATAAATACACCTCTCCTAAATATTTCTGAATTTCAACTTCAAATGTGCACACACACACACACGCACACACACACACACACACACACACACACACAAACATTTGTGTGTGTGTGTGCGTGTGTGTGTGTGTGTGCGTGTGTGTGTGAGAGAGAGAGAGAGAGAGAGAGAGAGAGAGAGAGAGACTGTGTGTATTTTCATCAAATGTCTAAATGCTGTGTCAAGATAGTTTTTCAATGTGCCCGATTTTAAGCTGAACCTTCCATTCATTATACAAAAAAAAATGACTATACATTTTAGGAAGTAAATATAATATTGAGTGAGTGATTTTTGATACAGAACAGCATCAAAGCAATCTAATCGACACAGTAGAAAGGGTGTCTCCTGATGTTCCCATTTAATTTTGCTCTTGTCTCTTCATACAGTCAATAATTGTTCCATTTTCTGGTGAAGAGTACATTAGCTGGTTCTGAATTATGAGTGCATTTTACTCTCTAAATACAGGGAAATAATGCTGTTTTAAAAATAGGCTGTTCTGCCTTGCATTCTCTGTGGAAAATTATGGGAAGAAGCGAAAATGGCTTTAGCTCCCATAGCACAGCCTACATCAGAGTAGAATGATAATTATGTTGCAGGTGGCATGCTACTCAAGGTACCTGCAAAGCACAGATAAGGTGGTTCATTGGCCATCCACATCCCAGGTGGGCTTACCCTAATCTGTGGACTAGGTATAATGCATATTAATGCAAATAGCCCTGAACACTAGTCTTTAGAGAAAGTACACCTGAGTCTGCTCTTAAGGATATGCTTCATAATAGATTTTTTTGTGTGGTTCTAACCATTATCACTAGATATTTTTAAACCTATCTAAAAGTCCACTCTGCTACCCTTAAATGTTTATACAGCATTTCACTCTTGTGAGATTTCCTTACCAATAAAGAGGGGAATGATGCCCAGTGTGTGCTCTGCAAGAGATGTTCAAACTATCTCATCTCAACTAAAAATGCGTAAACTCCCACTCTGCCGAAATTTTGTGGGCTGATAGCTCTAGGGAAGTGAAAATTCCTGAAGTACAAGACAGTCCATTTTCTTTAGAGAGATAACAGTGTAAACATCCCCTGACCACTTCTATAAATACATTTCTTATCTACAGAGAATAACATATATACATATTTGATTATGTATATATTATATATGTATATATATATATATATAAACATTGTTATGTTATACAATATTGTTCATTTACTCTATTGATTGTGCATCATACAGATTAAGTTAACATATAGTTTGTGATATTTTAAATTTATTCTTAAAATTTTATTTATGTATGCAATACAATTAGAACCAATTCCCTCCATTTTCCTCTACCTCTCCCTCCCAACTCAGTTTGAAACACACACACACACACACACACACACACACACACACACACACACACACACACTGTTACTGACTCCAGTCAAGGTTGACACATATGAACATGGATATGAGGAAGCCATGTACCAGGTTTTGGGAAGCCTGCTAGTGGTCACCCCCCAAATGAAAAGTGACTCTACTCTCCCCAGGATCCTGTGATTTCTATGTGCTAGCAAGTGCCTCATTGCTTTAATACCTTTATTTGATTATAAATTCAAATTTCCCTGACCTCAAGCCTTTACAGATAAATTTAGAGTGAGTGTGATAATCAGGGAAATCCAGTACATGATTTTTTAGCTAGTCTGGCATGTGCAGGTCTTCTGCAGTTTATAGTTGGCTATGAGATGATATTTGCACCAACCATGCCATGTAAAGAGGACAGCAATTCACAGACTCTCCATCATCCTCCAGCTTTTTTTTTATTCTTTCTTTCTCTTATTTCCATGAGTTTATGTCTGACAATAGAAATGTTCCATCTGTTACTAAACAATCACAATCATTTACTATCAGAACCTTGAAGAATTATCAAGTCTCTGTATTCAACCACTTTGTATTCCCATAAGAAGTTTCTCTGCTTAAGCATCATAAATATATGGAAATAAACACAGAGGACAGTTTTATAGTATGAGCAGTTAACTAAATAACAAACAAACAAACAAACAAAGAGACAAACAGACAGGGACAGACAAATGAAAACTTCAAAACATTGCCTCCTTGAGGCTATGATTTCTCTAGCCCTGAATATAGATTATGTTTACAGTGAGATGCTTGGAGTTCCTACTGTTTAGAATAAAGCTAGAATATAGACAGGAGGAAAAAGAAAAAGAAGGCTAATGGGTTCCAAACTTAGGTGCAGAAAGAAAACTTGTTATACTTCACTAGTTTGTAAGCTAATTAAAACATGAAAAAATTAGAATATTTTAAAGTTTTTTTAATGAATTGATTGATTGATTGACTGACTGATTGGTTGATTGATTGATTTGCATTATATCCTGACTACAATTTCCTCTCCTCCTTGACTCCCAGTCCTTCATCTGAACTCCCACTCTTCACAATTGCTCTGTAGTACAGCCTGAGGTCAGGCATGGTGATTCCACCAGAGGTTCTTTTATTGTTGAGAATAGTTTTTGCTATTCTAGGTTTTTTCTGATTCCAGATGAATTTGCAAATTGCTCTTTCTAAGTCAGTGAAGAATTGAGTTGGCATTTTGATGGGGATTGCATTGAATCTGTAGATTGCTTTTGGCAGGATAGCCATTTTGACTATATTAATCCTGCCAATCCATGAGCATGGGAGATCTTTCCATCTTCTGAGTTCTTCTTCCATTTCTTTCTTCAGAGACTTGAAGTTCTTATCATACAGATCTTTCACTTTCTTAGTTAGAGTCACATCAAGGTATTTTTATATTATTTGTGACTATTGTGAAGGGTGTTGTTTCCCTAATTTCTTTCTCAACCTGTTTATCCTTTGTGTAGAGAAAGGCCATAGATTTGTTTGAGTTAATTTTATATCCAGCTACTGCACTGAAGCTGTTTATCAGGTTTAGGAGTTCTCTGGTGGAATTTTTAGGGTCACTTATATATATTATCATATCATCTGCAAATAGTGAAGAGTACTGAATGGCTGAGAGGCAACAACAACAACAACAAAAAAAAATGTTCTACATTCTCAGTCTTCAGGGAAATGTAAATCAAAATATCCCTGAGATTCCACCTCACACCAATCAGAATGGCTAAGATCAAAAACTCAGGTGATAGCAGATGCTGGCAAGGATGTGGAGAAAGAGGAACACTTCTTCATTGCTGGTGGGATTGCAAGCTGGTACAACCACTATGGAAATCAGTTGGGTGGTTCCTCAGAAAATTGGACATAGTACTACCGGAAGACCCAGAAATACCTCTCCTGGGCATATACCCAGAAGATGCTCCTACTTGTAATTTGGACATATGCTCCACTATGTTCATAGCATCCTTATTTACAACAGCAAGAAGCTAGAAAAAACCCAGATGTCCCTCAACAGAGGAATGGATACAGAAAATGTGGTACATTTATACAATGGTGTAATTTACACAATTTACACTCAGCTATTAAAAACAATAAATTTATGAAATTCTTAGACAAATGGATGGATGGATCTGGAGGATATCATCCTAAGTTAGGTAACCAAATCAAGAAAGGACACACAAGATATGCACTCACTGATAAGTGGATATAAGCCTATAAGATCATAATTCCCGAGATACAATTTGCAAAACACGTGAAACTCAAGTAGAAGGAAGATCAAAGTGTGGATACTTTGATCCCTATTAGAAGGGGGAACAAAATGCCCATGGAAGAAGTTAAAGAGACTAAGTTCGGAGCAGAGACTGAAGGAATGACCATCCAGAAACTGCCCCACCTGGGGGATCCATCCCATGAACAACCACTGAAAAGAGATACTATTACAGATGCTAACAAGTACTTCCTGACAAAAGCCTTATATAGCTGTCTCCTGAGAGGATCTGCAAGTGCCTGGCAAATACAGAAGTAGATGCTCATAGTTCATCCATTGGAAGGAGCGAAGGATCCCCAATGAAAGAGCTAGAGAAAGGACCCAGGGTGCTGAAGCAGTTTGCAGCCCCATAGGAAGAAAACAATATGAACTAACTAAGTACCCCAGAGCTCCCTGGGACTAAACCACCAATCAAAGAAAATACATGGTGTGACTCCTGTCTCTAGCTACATATGTATCAGAGAATGGCCTAGTTGGTTATCAATGGGAGGAAAGGCCCTTGGTCCTGTGAAGGTTCTATGCCCCATTTCTATGCCAGGTCCAGGAAGTGAGAATGGGTGGGTTGTTGAGCAGGAGGAGGGAGGAAGGCATAGGGGATTTTCAGAGGAGAAACTAGGAAAGTGGAAAACATTTGAAATGTAAATAAAGAAAATCCTTTATCATCAGGGAAATACAAATCAAAACAATCCTAAGATTCTAGCTCATACCAGTCAGAATGGCCAAGATAAAAAACTCTGGTGACAGCAGATGCTGGCAAGGATATGGAGAGAGAGGAACACTCCTTCACTGTTGGTGAGACTGCAACTTGCTACAACTCTGGAAATCAGTCTGGCAGTTCCTCAGAAAATTGGACATAGTGCTACCTGAGGACACAGGTATACCAAGCCAGGGCAAAAGATGCTCCAACATATAACAAGGATATATGTTCCACTATGTTCATAGCAGCCTTATTTATAATAGCCAGAATCTGGAAAGAACCCAGATATCCCTAGACAGAGGAATGAATAGAGAAAATGCAGTACATTTATTTACACATTTGATTACTACTCAGCTATTATAAAGAACAAATTTATGAAATTCTTTGGCAAATGGATGGAATTAGAAAATATTATCCACAGTGAGATAACTGCCCTCACTAATAAGTGGATATTAGCCCAAGAGCTCATAACACCCAATATATAATCACAGATCATTTGAAGCTCAAGAAGAAGAAAGACCACAGTGTGGATGCTTCAGTTCTTTTGGGGGGCCCAAAATACTCATGGGAGGTAGAGGGTAGGAGGGACTTGGGAGGCAGAGAGGAGGAAGAGGGGTAAAGGGGGGGCAGGATCAGGTATAGGAGGAGACAGCAGTGATATATAGAAGGTCGGGAATTTGAACAGAGTTGTGTAGCAATGGGGCGGGGGACAACTGGTGGTATCCTTGGGCAAGTCCCTGATGTCAGGAAAGCAAGAAACTCCCAGGACCTAACAGGGATGAGTTTATCTGAAATTCCCAACAAAGGGGATGGAGAAACTTTGGAGACGATATTAAGAGGTTAGCCAAGACCCCTGCTTGGGGGATGGGGCCAATCACTCATCTCCAAATATTAACCCTAAATTGCTCCTGTCTAAAGGAAATACAGGGACAAAGTGTGGAGCAGAGACTGAAGGAAAGGCCATCCAGAGACTGCCCCACCTGGGATCCATACAATATACAGACACCAAACCCAGACACTATTGTGGATGTCAAGAAATTCTTGCTGACAGTAGTGTGAATTAACTGTCTCCAGACAGGCTCTGCTAGAACCTGACAAATATAGAGGCAGATGCTCATAGCCAACCATTGGACTGAGCAGGAGACCCCAGTGCAGGAGTTAGAGAAGGAGTTGAAGTTGATGAAGGAGCTGAAGGGGCTTTAACCCCATAGGAAGAACAATATCAAACAGCTAGAACCCCCAGAACTCCCAGGGACTAAACCGCCAACAAACAAATATACATGGAGGGACCCAAGACTCCAGCCACATGTGTAATATAGGATGGCTTTGTTGGTCATCAATGGGAGGAGAGTCCCTTGGTCCTGTGAAGGTCTATGCCCCAGTGTAGGGAAATGCTCATGAGGTGGGAATAGGTGGGTGGGAGAGCACCCTCATAGAAGCAAGGGGGAGGCGAGATGGGATAGTGGGTTTCTGGAGGAGAAACCGAGAAAGAGGATAACATTTGAACTGTAAATACAAAAAATATCCAATAAAAAAAAAATGGAGAACCAACTGAGGCAAAGGAGGCAAAGACAATGATCTGTTCAAATGGGGATCCATTTCAAGGAGATGCTCCAAGACTTGACACTATTACTGATGCTATCATGTGCTACAGACAGAAGCCTAGCATGGCCTTCTTCTGAGAGGCCTAACAAGTTGCTGACTGAGACAGATGCAGATACTCACACCCAACCAATGGGCTGAAGTCAGGGATCCTGGTGGTTGAATTAGGGAAAGGCCAGAAGAAATTGTGGAGGAGCGCACCCCCAAAGGAATACCAGCAGTCTCAACTAGCCTGGATACCTGAGATCTCTCAGACACTGAGTCACCAACTAGGCAGCATATATTACATGGTCAGAGACCCCTGACAGACACATATACAGCAGAGGACTATCTGGGATGTCCTCAGTGAAAGAAGATGCACCTAACCCTGGAAAGACTTGAGGCCCCAGGGAGTGGGGAGACCTTGCTGGGTTGGATGGGATGGGGATATCCTCCTCGACCAGTTAGAGGAGGAATGAGATGAGAAACTCTTGGAGAGTAGAACAGGAGGGTGATAATGACTGGAGTGTAAAAAAAAAAAAAAGATTAAAGATAAGAAA
>CACVCL010022348.1:0-42625 GCA_902729485.2 Mus minutoides | reverse complement strand
CTTGTTCTCTCTCCACCTTTCTCTCTCTCTGTGTGTGTGTGTGTGTGTGTGTGTGTGTGTGTGTATGTGTGTGTGTGTGTGTATGTGTGTGTGCAGGAACATATATGAATACAAGTACCAGTGTGACCTTGTGTTTTTGTGCATACATGTAAAACTTGAGATGCTGTTCCTTCTCATTTATCTCTCTCTTTTTTTTTTTGCATCAGGTCTCAACTGGTGTGGGGTCCACAAAGTAGGATAAGTTGTTGGCTGGTAAGTGAATCCCAGAGAATTCCCCCTCTCTTCTCCAGCATTGAGATTATAGGTACATCTATTTACCACGTGCTACTTTTTACTGTGGGTTTTGGTGAACAAACCCATGTCCCATGCTTACTCAATAAGAATTGCTACCAGTTGACCTAAATTTCTAGCCCAACTATCTCTTCAAGCTCTCTGGAGCTTTACATATTTTCTCTTGGTACTGTGCTATTTTTCCTTTGATTCTAACCACATGGACAGAGACACATTACTAATGAGTGTCATATAGTTAGTCTTGATTATCAAATACTTCTTTCTTCTATCAAATATCTTCTTTCTGGGCAGAATTCAAGCACAAGGAAGGCATCCCTGGAATTCTACTACAGCTTTGTGCCTAAGAACAACAAGAGAATGGAATGTTGATTACATTGGTCACCTTTGCATCATGGCTTACCAGACTCTCAGTGTGCAAAGTTATATATAACAGACAAGAGGGAAGAAATAGCTAACTTGAGATAAGGCATGTTGGTATCACGTCTACCAGAAAGTCCTCTTCGATTTGTAGATTTAACAATAAATAGCTGTTGCAATCTGGAAAGTCTAGAACAGAATGTTAGAAATATTTTTTCACCAAATGGATGGGGATTACTTGTTTTGGGTTTTGTACTTGAGATAGACTCTTTAGCAATCTTGTAAAAAGCCAGCCATAGTTGTGTCGCCCCATGACCCCAGAATTTGATAAGAGTATCAGTGAGCTACCTCTCTAGAGTTCTCTGATCAGAAATTATAGTCTAAACATTTGGCTTCTAGTTTAATGCTAATGAGATACAGAGGAAAGCAATGGACAAAAACATTAAATATCTTGCACACACACACACACACACACACACCACACCACACATGCACACAGACACACACACACACTGTACCACACACACACACAACACACAGAAACAGAACACACACATCATACACCCACATACATCTCATGCATACAGAAACACACACACATACACACACATAGACACACAGTAAGAAATCCAGAAATTTGATCTTTGCATATATCAATTGAGTCCCTCTGTGGGGATTATTAAGAAGTCAATAATAGTTTAGTATTAATTTACCCTTCTCAATAATTTCATCCTCAATATAATGGTATTTCCATGTATTGGAACTACTAATTTTTTTCATTCAATTGTGACTTCTCTTTATCATTCTTGTACAGTTATTCCTTGCCATTCTTCTCTCCTACTTTTATTTATACAATTTTTATTGTAAAGCACTATTCTCCAAGTTTAAAACATTCCATCTTTCAGGAATATCCTTAAGAAAGAAGTTAAACAACACAAAACAGCTTCAGAAAGTCACTGAAATTGACCACATTCTCTAGGCCCCTTCCTGCCAAAGTAAGCAACAAAAGCCAAGAGTTCCTAGAAGATGCAGCATAGCCAAGCTGCAAAGAAGATGCTCAGACCAGACCTGGAAGGAGCAGAAACCAGCTCTTGTCTGCCTGTACATTCTGAAGCACCAGAAAAAAACATACTTCAAATTCTCGAGCTGCCTGCAGGCGTGAGCACTACGCTGAGACTTCCCAGCTCTGCAAGCTATCACCCATCCTGGATGTTGGGATGGGCTTTGGTGATAGATTTGTCTTCTTGTCATTTCTGCTTCTGTAAAGTAACCCCTCATCTCTTATCTTGTAAGTAACCCCAGTACAAATCATTGGTTCCCAAATTAGACCTTGGTGATATATATATATATATATATATATATATATATATATATATCTTGTATTGTTTCAACAGTGTTGAAGTTTATCTTCTATTGCTGTGATAAAATTATGACCAAACACAATGAGGAGAGGCAAAGTTTTATTTCAGCTTACAATTCCCTGTTCATACTTAATCACTGAAGGACAACAGAGAAAAGTCAGGCAGGAAGTCCAGCAGAAACATGAAAGCAGGAACTGTAGCAGAGGGGAAGTGGATGTTTGCTCTTTTCCTCTCTGGTTCATGCATCTTGCTTTCTTATACAACTGCCACCATCTGCCCAGAAATGGTACTGTCCATAGTGAACAGGACACTCCTACATCTGTCAAGAAAATGCCTCATAGAGTTGCCTGCAGGCCTATGTGGTAAAGGCATTTCTCAACCAATGTTCTCTTTTCTCAGGTGCCCCTAGCTTGGGTCAAGTTGACACAATAAATAAAAGCTAAAACAAAGGCCAACAACTGGCATAGTCTCACTTTGTGTCCTAGCCTGGCCTGGAATTCACTATGTAGCTTAGGTTGACTTGGAACTCATGAGTGATGATCCTCATGCCTCTAACTTTCTAGTATGGAGATTATAGACATAAGTCATCATATCTGGTTCTTGTGTGTGTGTGTGTGTGTGTGTGTGTGTGTGTGTGTGTGTGTTTCAAGAATGGTTCTCCTGTTTTTATTACTACTTTCTGCATACAAATTGATAGCCTAACCCTTTCTTCATTCATTTGTCTTATTCTGGGAAGATAGATGAGGTCATTGGCAGGAGAGTTGTACATACCTACAATGGGCAAATCTTTTTAATCTTTCAAGCATTGGTTTTTGCATAGCAGGCCAGAAGGATGTAGCACTATATCAAATATCTAATGAACTCCAATGCTGGTCAGCATTAACTAATACTACCATGAATATTATTTGTAGAAACTGAAAATACCCTTGCTACTTAAAGGCTATACAGAATTAAGAGCTACTGTGAGCCATCTGGGAGTGATGATGATAAAGAAAAACTAGAGTGAGCTATGTCTCTTCTACTGGTTTCATGTTTTTAAATGGGGCTCCTTAGCAGTGACAATGATGACATTTAATAACAAGCCAACACACATAGTTACTCCCTTCTGTTTGCAATGCTGTGACTTAGACTTTGAATAGCAGAATAACATAACAGAATTAATTTTATAATGACTTATAAATCATATAATGTTCCTCTTATTCCTTTATGCATTCTCTGCCAGATCACTATGTAACTTCCCACTATGAACTTCACTGGGAAATATGGGGAAAGAGTGCCTTGTTTTGCACTTACTTTTGGTACATGGGCGACATTCTTCAAATAGACATTATTGAAAAACAACTTCTATGATTATTACAAAAAATCAGGAATTATGAATGACATCATTTCGGGGAAACTAAATTCCTTTGGTCATTTTTATTTCCTGGTAGGATGAGACAGCACCTATCTTATTTATTTATTTAAAAAATGTGCAGTACTTTGTTACAAGACAATACTAAAGGCAGTAGCTTCATGTCATTCTCATTGCTATGAAGTACAAAAACAACTGATTATAATTCTGAGTTCTGTTTTCATGATGACTAAGAATTTTGGCGTGGAAATATCCAGATGGGTCTCCATCTCCCCAGTATTTTGTGACCTCTTTTAGGAAACTTCCCCAGTATTAGGTTTCCATATTACCTGTTAAAAGTCCCTTAATTTTAACTCTCCTCCTGTATTCCCTCCCTTGTCCTTCTCCCTATTCTCCACTTGATCCTTCTGTGCCAGTGCACCTTATTATACATAACTATGTATTCCATTTTTCTTTCAGAGCAAGATCTGTCTGTACCTTCCAGTACCTCTAATGCAATAAATCTTACCTCTGTCATTCTAAAGATTAGATCTTGGTTGTCATTGATTTTACAGCTAATATTTATATATAAGACAGTACATACTATATTTGTCTTTCTAGTTCTGGGGCACATCACTCAGGATGAATTTTTACTAGTTTCACACATTCACCTATGAATTTTATGACATCATTTTTAATGGCTAACACTACATCGTTTAAATGTACCACATTTTCCTTATCTGTTGTTCTGTTGAAAAAATCTAGGCCATTTCCAATTTTTGGACTTCATGAATAGATAAACAGTGAACATAGTTGAGCAAAAAGTCTTTGTGGTAGAATGAAACATCATTTGAGTGCATACCCAGGAGTGGTATAGCTGGATCTTGAGATAGAATTATTCTCATCTTCCAGATGAGATTATTTGTTTAGAGAATATCTTGTGTCTATATGGAGGTAGCACTGGTTACATCATTGTATAAACACCATGACAACCACAAATCCTATGATTTACAATAGTATCCAGTCTTCAAGATCTGCTAGTGCTATGGTGGCACAATCCTTGTTAGACTAAGTAACTAAGATGTGATTTGAGTTAAAACCCACTCCATGAGATAGAACCCATATAAAACACTGCCTGGATGGCCAAGAACCAGAGACTAGTTAGCTCAGGGGAACACACACACACACACACACACACACACACACACACACATACATACACATATCTATATATACACATATGTATATGTGTATTTAGTGTTTGCCAGTTTAGTGTTTTTACTGAATTCTAGAGTGTGTGGATGAGTATGTCCCTGATTTTTATGCCTTCTCTTGGGCTCTTTTCCTTCTACTTGTTAGCTTTGTTCAACCCTGATATGGCAGTTTTGTTTTATCTTATTATATTTTACTATGTAATACTATTATTATCATTAAAAAAAAATTGGTCCCTTTACTGGCTTCTGCTTAGGCACAAACATGTCACTGTTTTCTCCAGTGATGGAAGAAAATATTGAAATGGAAACATCTTTGATATTCTTAAGACAGATTTGTGGCTCTGATTGTATATTATGACTATGAAGGCTATGGAGCCATCCATAAACCCTTAATAGTTTGCCTCTCAGAATAAAATAAGTTGTGTTTGTAACTTGGTCAGCCACAGTGTCAAGCCTATATTTATTAAGGCCTCAATAAAATGGCTATTTAGAAGAATCAGACTGCTACTTTGATGTGTTAAAGAGGGAAAGTACCCCAAGGGAAAGCATTTTACCTAGGGAGAGTGGTACACACTTGCAATTGGAAGGCTTTTTCTCCCCTGAAGCATGCCATCCAACTCATAGCAAGATGCTGCACTTTGATTCAGGGCCTGAGTAGGTCTCCACACAGTGTTATCTGAGCTGCATTTGAGATGAAAAGGATCCCTATAATGGGCCAAACTGATAATCTCTGCAGGATATCTCTTGGTTAGGATTGGATAGTTAAGAAGCAGGGAATCTCTCCAACTCCAGATGAGATTGAATGTATACAAGATGGCCTCTCTGACTTTAACCCTAATTATTTTATTCACACATGAAACTTTGAGGTGTGTTATTGATCAATTTATTCCAAATATTTAGAAAATAATCAATCTCTTTTGAGGGCAGTTAGTATGTTTGGTAAACGCCCATTGTGTTTTTATATGTGTGTGCTTGAACACATGTAAACATTTGAATTGATGACAATTCAGATGGTGTTTCAGGCCATTTTTCCTATTTATTAAAAGCAACTAGGGTAATTAGTAAATCTCACCTCAGTCTTCACTTGGGCTTTCAGCAGATTTGTGCATAGCCTTAGTTCCACGGGATAAACAGTTGTCAACTGTTTGCTGTGTGCATGCCCGTCTGTACTTTCCCATTTCCTTTTAAATGTTTAAAGAAACAGTCATGGCTTTCTAGATGAGAAATTTCTTAGTCTGAATCACATTATTCCTTTTTTAGAGTCACTGCTGCTCTTGTTATAGGATTATTATTTTCTTAATTAAATATGTACCATAATTGCTCTAATAAGTAACACAGTTTGAGGATTTTATTGTGTGATTTTTTTTGTTTGTTTGTTTGGTTGGTTGGTTTTGTTTCAAGATATCCTTTTACTAAAGATCCATCTCCTGGGAATCAAGAGCCAAAACAAAGCCATCTATCTTTGACAAATATACAGGACTATGCCAACTGACAGTAGTAAGTACACAATTGGTGATGTTCCCCACGACTGGAATTCCATTTAACCACCAATTCCCAAGGAGGCCACTTCAATTGCTAATGAATGTGAACAAAACCACAGACATTATTCCTGGGCTGAGATTGTGTTTTCTCTCTTTGTGATAACTCTAAAGGGGGGTCTGTTTTACCTTACAGCTTTGATCACATGACGGTGAGAAAACCCAATAACTTAAAGGCTAGGAGTTTATTGGCCTACATGTAAAGCAGAACAGAGCACTGGGGCTTCTAACAGTATTTTACGGGAAACCTTTGCTGACCCTTCCATAAACAATCCCTTTGGTGGAGTCCCCATTCTATGCTGGTTTGCTCTGTCATCAGTGTGGAGTTATGGCTGGAATAAATTCCTGTTGAGGGTTTAAAGGTTGGCATGGGAATCCTTTCTTCTCGGGACTTTATAATAGATGTGTGTAGTCTGTCAAGCATGGAACATACCCCAAGATTTAGTCGCAAACTTTCAGAGAAGTCAATTGCCTGCTAATACCTTCAAAATCTAACACAACTGGTGATTTTTTATATTTAATAATTATAATCACACAAACTTTATACTTGAACCATCTGAAGATGGTTTACGTAAAGCTTTGCAAGCATCACGTTAGCAATTCAAAATTATTTCAAAAGGATTTTAAAGTATCTTAACATCTTGCTATTTACATTCCACAACATATTTGGGGAAGACTTTTTTTTAATTTTTACTATATTTGAATTGCATAGGACCCACACGAATTAAAACACAGCTAGGTTTCTAGGCAGTATTAGAGTAAAAGAAAAATATCAAGTTGCCTTTTACTTAAATTGAATAGCATTTAATGAAAACTTGTATTTTCTCTACTGTATTGATAAGTCTATTTCTTGGGGTATATAGAAAATATAAATGCATTTCTATATGAGGACTATCAGTATATAGTATGTTCTTTTTTTTCCAGTACTACTGTTTTACAAAATCATACTTGATACTTTTATTTGTTTTCTTTCTTTCTCTCTCCCTCTCTCTTCCTTCTTTTCTTTCTTTCTTTCTTTCTTTCTTTCTTTCTTTCTTTCTTTCTTTCTTTCTTTCTTTCTTTCTTTTTATTTTTGTTGCTCTTGAGACAGATTCTCACTAAGTATGTAGTCTGGCTTCCAACTTATGATCCTCCCACCATAGGCTCAGGCCAGCAATACCACACTTGGCCTATATTATGATTTTGTTTGTGTGTATATTTATTCTACAATTTTGCCTATGTACTTATAAAAACTAAAAGCATTGTTTTCTGATGTTTACCTGAATGGGTGGAAACAATGCTATATTGGATAAAATGCCCTATGATAAATATTTCCTGCTGCTATTCATAGTAATTATATCTGGTTCTCCAGAAATCTTCAACCAAATAATGTTAACTTTGATTTTTTTCCAGTGTCATTGTAAGGACAAAGAGGAACTATCCCTGCAAATATAGTATGTCTGATGTATGAGATTGTGGTTCATGGTAAGATATTTATCAGTTAATCAGTGCTAGCTGTTTCTTTCTACAACAAATAATTTTCCAAGAATCATAGTGGGGTGAAAAGAAAAATCCCATATGGTACTCAGTTAAAACTTACTTTGTACTCCTGAAGCAATTTGCTCACATTTAGACAAAATGCAAGTCCTTTTATTTTGAAGTGCACTAGCTATATTTGTTCCATTTTGTTTTCAAATGCAAATGCTCAAGTGCTTTATATTCTCATCAGCAAAGAGCCCAGTGACTAAATCATAATTTAATGATCTCTTTCTTCCTTAAGAAGTGATGTAAAATTTAGATCTGAAAAGAATTTTTTGGTTTTTATTTAATTGGGCTGGGTTTTTTTCCATAAAATATCTGCAGGTTTCTGCAGTTGTGATAATAATAAAACATTAGATAAAATTAACATTGTGATTATGATGCATATTTATTTAGGAGGTGGGGTGGTTTCAATAAATCTTCATATATGGAACCATATTTCATGTGATATTGGGAAATTATCTTAGTTTTATTGAAAGCAGGAGCTAAGCCTTTTTTGCTTCAACAGAAATAAACCAAAAGAAAAATAGGCTTTTATAATTACCAGCATATTTACTGTCACTAGGAGTCTGTTCTCTTCTAAAAGGAATTGAGTTTCCATATGGCAACATTTCCTTCAGCTTTGAAAACCACTTTCACTGTGTCTAGCAGCGCAGTTCTGGTGGGAATAATCTTAGTTTGTTCTAATAGAAAACCAAAAGCGTTTACTTTGCTTACATGTTTGAATAGTTTCTTGAGACAAGGGCTATGAATGAATCAAGTCTTTGGGCTTTTCTTATGCTTCTTCACACATATTTTATTTTTTACTAGTGTGTGTGTGTGTGTGTGTGTGTGTGTGTGTGTGTGTGTGTTTGTGTATGTGTGTGTGTCTGTGTGTGAGACTGCAGGTGTGTAGATACCACAGAACATGTATTGTCAGAGTACAGCATTCAGAGTTAATCCTCACTTTCCATCTTTGTTTGAGGCAGGGTCTCTTTTGTCTGCTGCTCCAAGCAAACTGATCTGCTGACTTCAGGATCATAACCTGTCCTCGCATCACATCTTACTATAGGAATGTTGGAACTACAGGCACACACTACTACATCTGGCTTTTTTTTTTTTAAAGGAAGTCCTGCATTTTTGCATGTAGTTTTGAATGCTTTAAACCAACATAAAATCAAATCCAAAATCTTTATTATCCTTTCAAAGAAAACAAACACAACATATTCATTGTTGAAAATAGAGTTCTTTGTGTTAATTCAGTGTATCACATACTAGCAGTTTGGGATCTAAGAAAAATGTGTGGCAGCATAGGCCTGTATTCACATTATTTTGGAGGCTGAGGAAGTAGATTTGCTATAAGATCTAAGTCACAATAAGCTAACTCATGAATTTGAGGCTGGAATATCTATGGTACCTCCAAATAATTCAAAATGGCTCAACATATGCTAGAAACAAAATAATGTATTTTGTATCCAATAAGCAAAGAATGGTCATGATCAAGACATCAGATTCAGCAAAAAATGGATTTAAAACATACCTACAACTAAGCCTGAAAAAATACAAGAAAACATTCTTCAAACATACCTAAAACTAGGAAAATTAAGTCAAGTCGAACCTTTTAAATAAATGATTATAAGAGTATTATAAGTGGAAATAAATTATCTAAAGTGAAAATTTCCAGTTACTTCAGTGGTAGAAAGATACACTAAAAGATTTTCTTAACTTAAAAACAAGTGGAAAATAGTAGAGAAAAAAATAGCCAGAGCATCCACATAATAAAATGAAAATTTTTTCAGCAGATTCTTGAATAAGATAAAAGAGACCAACAGGAGTGTGTATGTGTATGGGCATGTTAANATTATCTAAAGTGAAAATTTCCAGTTACTTCAGTGGTAGAAAGATACACTAAAAGATTTTCTTAACTTAAAAACAAGTGGAAAATAGTAGAGAAAAAAATAGCCAGAGCATCCACATAATAAAATGAAAATTTTTTCAGCAGATTCTTGAATAAGATAAAAGAGACCAACAGGAGTGTGTATGTGTATGGGCATGTTAACAACTGGCAAGTGTATAAATGTAAGGATTTCAGGAAAATTTCAGAAAGATCAGTAGACAGATGCTCAATAATCAAAATTCTAAAAAAATAAAGAAATATGGGAAAACATCCAGAAAGAGAATGAGTATACTACATATTTCTTACAGCAGTTTAAAGTTGAAAGACATGAGTTGTGAAATGCAGGTGTGTAATCCAAGTATGGATGGACACAGGGCAGCCAGAGGAGGTGAAGGATCTGCTCACTGGTCTACAGAAAGCCCTGACTCAAAACAGCATCAAAACTAAAAGCGCATCAGTATGTGAAGAGTTTACTCTGCAAGCCTGTTGACCTGAGTTGAAAGATGAGTAAAACAGGCCTGTATAATCTCTGTATAATCTCAATGAACATGTTTACTTTGAAAGGAAAAGGGTGAATTCTGGATCCTAAACACTGCATGAATAGCTGTAATTGGCTAATTTATTTTTAAAGTGTTAAATATAAGATAATAAGGAATAAAGCAGCACCAATACTTTTTGAAAAGTAAATGAAGAAAAGATCTAATAAAAATGGGAAAAAATACAGAATTCCCAACACAAAATTAGAAGATAAACAGGGTCCTGTTGCTCTGATCTGATTCTTAAATTTCACACACATGTCATTTATTAGCACAATGTACCCTACTAAGAGTAACTAGGATCAAGTCTCAGTGGAAATACTTAAGTTTAAAATGAACCTAGAATTCATCTGGATTTTGGAAAAAAAGTTTTGTAGTCAAGCATTGTGATGGTCCAGCTTTTTGTTTGTTTTGTTTTGGCTGAAGATTGCTTTTTGTAACTCTGTATGTGAATTTTGTGGTTTTGTTTTCCAAATTACAAGAGGAAAGTGATATTTTGAATAGAAAGTTAATGGAATCTATACATGCTTTCAGTAGTGTGATGGATTATACTCATAGACAAGTTTTCAGGATTTGGACTCCTGTAGGAGACCCACTTTTGGCCCTCTGGCTGTATCAGGGACCAGGTTTCCAGAGATGTTTAATTGGTAAGAGAAGACTCACAGTGAGTATGAATGACACTATCCCTGGTTTGAAGTCAAGGATTCCAAGGGGTAAAGGGGAAGCAAGCGATTTGAGTACCCACATTCACCTCTGTTTCCTGGCTATGTTTGCGAAATGACCAGCCAATTTACGATTTTTCCAGCAAGCCTTCTTGCTGTGGTGGACTGTAAAATCACTTAAACCATGAGGCAGAATATGTCCTTATGTTGTTAAGGTGCCTTTTGCCAGATATTTAATGACAGCAGTGACAAAGGTAACTAGCATAAGAATCTTGCTCAATTTAACAGTGTTGATTCTTCAGATCCATGAGCATAGGGTTAATTTTTTATTTTCCTGTGTTCTCTATAATTTCTTCTAGCAGCAGTTGAGGTTTTTATTACTGATGTTTTCCTCTCTTGGTTATATGTATTGCTAAGATATGTTGTAGCTGTTATGAATGCGATTGTTGTTGGTTGTTTTTTTTTCTTTCACGCAGTCCATTACTATCACATAAATATGATATTCTACAACATTGAATTTTGTAGGCTGAAGCTTTACTAAGATCAATTCTCATACCTTTTTAATAGAATGTTGAGGGTTTTTTTCTATATGGGCAACCACATTCTCTAAAAACATGGGTAATTTAACTCCCTTTCACTTTCGAGAATCCTTACCTCTTTCTCTTGCTCTTGTTAATACTTTCAATTATATAGAAAGTTCTAAAAGTTTTAGTCCTTGCCACAGTCCTGGTCTTATAAGAAACACATTCAACACTTACTAGTCCAAATAGTATTAGCTATACTATCTTTCCCATGTTATTTATTGTGTGTATATATGTGTATGTGCCTGTATATGCACACACACTTGTACATGCATGTGATGTGGCACATGTGAGGGAGTCAGAGAACAACCTATGTGAGTTGGTTCTCTCATCATGTGGATCCCAGGAAGAGAACTGTGATTGGTAGGTTTGGTAGCAAGCATCTTTACCCACGGATCCAGCTCAACAGCTGATTTTTCACACACAGTGTTTAGTATTTTGAGGTATATTCCTAATATACCTGTTATATGGAGAAGTTTTAATCACTAGAGGATGTTGAATTTTACCAAATTTGCTCTCTGAGTTTATATATATATATATATATATATATCTCCTTTGGTCTTCTGATGTCCTAGATCATATTTATTAATCTTCTCATGTTCAACCATATTGTATTTCTAGGATGAATCCAGCTTGAACATGGCTTATGATCTTTCTGATGTAGTGTTGATTTCACTTGCCATAAAACCAAATTTTATTCCAGTTTCAGCTTAAAGCAAGCAGTAAGCTGTCAGTTTGTTTTGAGATCTCTATCTCTAAATCAGATTGTCAGTCATCTGCCTCTCTTTTTCTCACTAAGATCAAGTGATTTTTAGATAGACTGATAACTATAAGCTGCCACTTTCTCTGGTATCTTAGCTTGGGTGTTATTGCTGTGAAGAGACACAATAATCAAGGTAACTCTTTTTTTTTTTTTTTTTTGGTTTTCGAGATAGGGTTTCTCTGTATAGCCCTGGCTGTCCTGGAACCCACTTTGTAGACCAGGCTGGCCTTGAACTCAGAAATCCGCCTGCCTCTGCCTCCCAAATGCTGGGATTAAAGGCGTGTGCCACCATGCCCAGCTCAAGGCAACTCTTATAAAGGACAACATTTGATAGGGGCTGGCTTATAGGATCTGAGGTTCCATCCATTATCATCATGGGAGGAAGCATTACAGAGTCAGGTAGGCATGGAGGAACTGAGAGTTCTACATCTTCATCTGAAGGCCAGGAGAAGACTGTCTCCCAGGCAGCTAAGAGAGGAGTCTCAAAGCCACCTCCACAACGACACACTTCCTCCAACATAGCCATACTTATTCTAACAAGGACACACCTCCTAATAGTGACACTTCCTGAGCCAATCATATTCTAATCACTACATCTGGCTTACATCAGGCTTGCTGAGTAATCCTTAGTTTTTCCTGTTGGTGTAATCATGAGACCAAAGTAAATTTCTGTTAATCTTATTTCTGTCACTATAGTAAAATGGAGTATTTATTTCAGCTCAAAGTTTAGTGGACTTTTGTGCATAATTGGTTTATCCAATCACTTAGCTTATGGCAACACAAAACAACATACACAGAAGTGAAAAACAAAACAAAACAAAACAAAACAAAACTTGGGAGGGAGAAGAAAGCAACCACAAGGGGAGAGGGAAGGACCTGAGAGGGATCTGGGAGGGAAAGGGAATGGGATGAGTGGGTGGAGAGGGGAACCTGATTGGGTATTGGGTGGGGAAAGGACTGAAATCCCCAAGTGCCAGCAGAAAGAATGGAAACAGGCAATCTTGGGAGGTAGGAGGTTGGGAGGACTCTCCAGAATGTACCAGAGACCTGGGAGGTGATACACTCACAGAACTCAAAGAGAGGGACCTTAGGTGAAATGTACTGGAGAGAGGGAACTTGTAATTCCCACCTCCAGCAGAAAGACAGAGCATCAAATGAGGAATGGAGTTGCTATCCCACAGTCAAAACTCTGACCCATAATTTTTCCTGTCCAAATGAACTGCAGGGATAGAAAGCGAGAGGAGCCTAAGGAAAAGAAGGTCCAGCAACAGCTCCAAAGTGGAAACCAGATCAAAGGGAAGCTCCAAGGCCTGACATTATTACTGAGACTATGGAGTGCTCACAAAAAGGGGCCTATCATGACTGCCCAACAATCAGCTGAAAAGTCAGAAGCAGTTATTTGCACCCAATCAAAGGCCAAAAGCTGCTGACCCCTGTGGTTGAATTAGGAGAAAGCTACAAGAAGGTGAGGAGTAGGTAACCTGTAGGAGGACCAGCAGTCTCAATTAACCTGGACCCCTGTGATCTCTCAGACACTGGACCACTAACCAGGCAGCATAGAAGAGCTGTTCCGAGGCCCCCAACACACATACAGCAGAGGACTGACTGAGGGGTCTGGATTTAGTCAGAGAAAATGCACCTACCCCTCAAGAGACTGGAGGCCCCAGGGAGTTTAGAGGTCAGGTGGGGTGAGGCAGGGGGTCGAGACAGGAGTTGTGGGGAGGAGGTATGGGATGTGGTATGGGGGTGGACTGGGAGAGGAATAAAACCCGGATTTAAAATAAATAAGTAAATAAAAAGGAAAAAATAAAATATAAAAGTTACAGAACTCCTCAACAACTAAGAATTTACCCTATAATACAGTTTGAGATCAGTCCTGATAACGTAGGACTTTGGAGCAAATCACCAATAGGTACAGTAGCCTAGCCATGTCAGACATTTCTGATTGGAGGATTAGACATCTTCCTAATTTGCAAAGGTAGTCAATGGGTGCCTAAATAGTGAGATTTGAGAGCACCTGCCACTGACTTGATTCCAGAGGATAAGGTTATTCACGGCCACACAATGACATAGCCCTTTAATTATCCATTAAACATATTGGATTCTACGAGCTCCTAGAGCCAAAAAACCCCACATGTATTAATGATCCAGGGCATGAAACGGGGGTGACTTACTCTATTTGTCCCAGAATCATTGTCCTTTGATTTTTAATGCAAGTCCTTTTGTTCTCGAATGAAAGGACAAGCAAGGGAATCCTGGCTCTCTGAGGTTCTGCAGAGTCACTGTTCTGGTCTTTGGCTTTGTTAGTTTCTAAACTGAAGGAGGCTGCTTTGTGTTTCCAAGGTTGCCTTTGCAGGATCTTTTCCTCAGAGGAACATCCTGCCTTCCTTTTATTACAGCAGTTGGCCAGAAAAATCCCAGTTGATCTGTGACTGTTGGGAACTGCTAGGCCGCAATGCCATTTCCAACACTACAGCTCTTCCACTAAACAATTTTTCTAGGAATGATGCCATTATCACTAGCAACTGGCTTTGCCAAAAGGCAATGCTCTTGCAATAGCCCCAGCCCTGGGAATGATACCAAATGATGCTTCAGCCAGAGGGTAGGCAGTAAATCAACAGGAAAAGAAGAAAGTCTCCACAGCTTTTGATGCCTTTTATGTTTTTCCAGTCCACTGGCCTATCTCTCTCACCTTCTGCTTCTATTTATGAGAGCCCATCCCCCCTCTTTGTGGTCCAGTAGTCACGTTTTCAATTGGCAGGGTCTTCATTCGTCATAAGAGAGAAAATTCTCACCTTCTGAAGTTAATGTGATCAGATTTTTTTTGGACTGGTGAGAAGGTAGTGTTTCCTTAGGATCTCTTACAGATCAGGGGTATGTGCTGCATGGAGAAGTGTCAGACAGTGCAAAGAGAGCCAGGAGAGAGGCCCAAAACAGCAGCAGAAGGTATCTTTCACAGCCTTTCATTCTGGCTGAAGGCTGTCTTCTGGTTCCAGACTTGCTGGAAGCTGTTGTTTTGGCCAGCAAGCATAGCTGTGTTGCCTGCATTTGCTACTGTATAAAAATATGGGCTCATGCATGGAGATCACGGCTGTGAGATACTTCTTGGATACAGATATTTAAAGGCATCAGCTTCTACTGAGCAGACCTCTGAATAAGTAGTCTTTTTCTTTCTTGGTTTACCATGTTCCCTCTCTTCCTCCTTCTCTGTCTCTCTCTCTCTGTCTCTCTCTCTCTCTCTGTCTCTCTCTGTCTCTCTCTCTTTCTCTCTCCCTTCCTCCTTCCCTCCCTCCCTTCCTCCCTCCCTCATTCCCTCTCTCATTCCCTCTTCCCATATTTCTAAACATTTTTCCTTCATCTTTTCTTTCTGAAAGTTTGGTTGCCTTGGGAAAGTGAGCTGTTCTATGCTGACTTAATTGATATTTCTAGTTGCCCACAGGCAACTATTAATATTTCCAATCTAAATGCAGGTTTCTTCGATATCAGAGGCTCAATACTGTGTGTGTGTGTGTGTGTGTGTGTGTGTGTGTGTGTGTGTGTGCTCATAATGAAAAGCCTTATGAAAGACTGACACATTATGACATTTTATTTATATTTCAGGCTATTGTGCCTTAGTATTACCTAATATAGTTTAGGACATTTAACTCCAAAAGAAAGTTGTGATCTTCTTCATTGAGTTTCTCCAGTGTTTATTAACACAGAGAAAACTGGGAAGTCTGTATCTCTCTCCTTTCTTCCCCCTTTCTTCAAATCTGTGTGCTTATTTTTCTATCTATTTATCTATCTATCTATCTATCTATCTATCTATCTATCTATCTATCTATCTACCTACCTATATACCTCCTAGCTGCATCCATTTTTCTATATTCTGCCCATCCATCTATTGATCTTAATGTGTCTATGAAACAAATACTAGTGAAGCAAAAGCTGAGCCTTTAAGGGTTCTGTGTTTCTCTGGCCAAAATAGAGTTTTCTGTGTCTTTTGCCCAGGAAATGCCACCCCAGAAAGTGGTAAATTGGAGACCAACTTGGCTTTGTATCTCTCCTGGGGCTCCTAAATCTTGGAAATGGTTTCCTACAGGCTCAGTATTTTCCTTGTTGGGATTTATTTCAGTTTCCTTTGTTTCTACTTTAGAAAACATGCCGCATGAATAATGATGCCTCCGGCAGAGGAATCACTCCAGTAGCACAATTTAAACCTAGGACACATCCTGCCCTCACTTGCATTTCTAATATGCCAGCACAGTTAGTAGGAATTGTGCCCACACACGAACTAACAGCATTGAGCCCTCAAGGTTAGAAATTATGAACATGGAAAGGCCCATTTATTCATTTCAAAATATTTGATGTAACTGCTTCTGAGGAAGAATCCTGAGTCTCCTTCCTCTTTGTTGGTCCCAGTCATGACATCCAACTCTGAGGATAGCACAGAGCCATAAATGTCCTCATTGTTCAGTGCACTAGATGAGAACAAAACAAGACTGTAAGATCAAACCTCGGTGGAGTAAAAGTTAGAAGTCAGTAATTCCATTACTGTCAAAGAGCACTTACATGCAACAGGATTTTTTTTTTTTTTACTTAAAGCAACATTGTATGAACATTTTCGAAAGTATAATCAACTTGTGGAAGAAAAAGAATGAAGAAGTGTGCTCACCAGTTAGATTACCAAAGTTTGTAGCCCCTCTTTACTACACCCCTAAAACAAACATCATGTTTGCTGGTAAAAAGAGATACATACAACATCAGGAGTGGGCTTTGACGCTGGGAATAAGCAAGGAAAGCTTTTATTCTATAGCACTGTATTAATAGAGAGTAAATAGGAAAACGTCACTGATCAATCTGGAGAAGTCCAGATGGTAGCCGGGCACAAATTGTACGTTAGATAACAGTAGAAGAGCTTTTTAAATTTATGCCTGCACTGATTTGACAGCTAATGGAAAAGGTTCTTTTGTAAATTAAATTGTGAGTCCCATCACCCTCCTAAATAAAGAAGCAAAACCAGCAAGATTAAAAAAAAAAAAAAAAAAGTAGTACAAGACACCACACCCCTCAGCCATGTAGCAAAGGGTAAAACAGACTGGGAGCCTGTGTGTGGAATGTGAACAGACAGAGGAGGGTGGACGAGGGAGGGGAGCAGAGGGGAGGGGTTTCTTTTCAGTTTCTCACTGGCAAGGCGAACCCGGCAGTGATCTTGCCTCTTTGGGCTTAGAGATGTTAAAAATGACAAGCAAAGTTTTCTCTTTGTCCCTCGCTTTTCATAAAACCAAAGTCTCAAGCCTGTAGCTCCCTCTTGTCCCAAGGGAGAGTGTGTAAAAGGGAGGGAAAAGAAGCCGTGTGGGTGAGGGGTGGCAGAGCAGATCCCGGGGACAGAGGAGAAGAGGCGCGAGCCAGTCGTCACCGGCAGGAGGGCGTGGATACCGGTACAAGCTCGAACAGGTCCAGCTTTCTGGAGACCTGTGCCAGCAGCAGGAGGGGAAAGACGGGGATCTCTGTGGGCAGATCGGGGTGTGGATCAGCGGGAGCGGCCAAATAGAAACTCCCCTGGATCCTCCCAGAGGCGCTGGACTTCGTTGGTCCCCTTTGCCCCAGTGATCCAGCTTTAGGAGAAGTTTTCCCAAGAGAAGGTACCAGACAGATCGGATGTCAAGAGACGGCTCAGGTGAGTCTATTTGCGCGTGCCTTACAAGGGATGGGACTCTCTCCATCTGCCCTTTAGTCAACTCTCTGAGGGAGGTGGAAGGAAGTCAAGGGCTTGCTCCTGGGAAAAAGAGCAAATCTTTATGAAAGGGAAATGGTGCACATCCCTGGGTTCAGTCCTTGCCCAAAATGGGAGTGGCTCAAGGTCCCTTCCCTAACCTGAGAAGAGGCTCCACCTTTCTTAGC
Organism: Mus minutoides; assembly: GCA_902729485.2. Lineage (NCBI taxonomy): Eukaryota > Metazoa > Chordata > Mammalia > Rodentia > Muridae > Mus > Mus minutoides. Next base: position 24,715 of record CACVCL010022348.1, on the reverse strand, counting down.
ACCGCCGCAGGTGGCTAAGGCTGGATTTTCTGACAGCTCCAGGTCAGTGGATGGAGTAAACGAGCTCCGGGGACCCCTGCACCTCCAAGCTGCCAACCTTCGGTAGGATGACTTGTCTTTCTTCCAACATAGCCATCGCCCGCCTCCTTACCCTAGGGAGAGGATGTATACCCTCCATAGACTGTAGCCTTCAGGGAGTGGGGGCAAGTACTACGTTTCTTTCCACTACCCCCCTCTAGGTGTTGGGGTCCAGACTTTCTAACCCTAGCCCCAGATCCCCTATCTAGCTGTTAAGTCTCCAGAGATGCGTATTGCTTGCACTGGTGTTCCCTAAATGCCTACAGCCAGGAATGAATGATCGATCTGTGAACTGCCAGGTTAGGGAAAAGATTGAAGCAGAGCACTCCATCTCAACCGTGGGGGCTAGAAGGCAGGCCAGGGGGCCCCGGTTGCCATGGATCCCTTGTAGCCGAGCCCCGGGAGCTGGGGATGCCAGTCACGGACAGTCTCTTTCCTCTTTGTGCCTCTCCTGTCCTCTTTCTCTGTCTCTTCCTATTTTTTCCTCCCTTGAGTGAAAGTGTGCGTAGGGAGGGAGCAGGGAGCAAGTGATTGATTTGGAGAAAGAGGATTGGAGCCGAGAGGCTGGGGAAACCTGGCTGTCTTCATCCGTAGGTCCCTTGGCTGAGAAGAACCTCACTTTCTCAGCGGGGGGTGGGGTGGGGTGGGGGTGGGCAGAGCTGAGGAATTCCTGTGAAAAATCTAGGGCAGGAGGAGCAGTGGCACCATGATTCAGGTATTAGAACCCAAAGCAGCGAGAGGAAGCTGGGTGGGTGGTCTGCGGTCGGGCTGAGAGGGTGGGCGGGGAGTGCGAGTAACCAGCAAGCACGAGCAGGTGTGCGTGGCACTGAGCGGCTGGGCGGGGAAGGAGCTTCTGTCTCTGCCTGGGGAGAAAGGCGATCAATACCGCCCCGCAGGCCAGAGCTGAGAAGAGCTGGCTGGTAGCAGCCAGCGGAAGGCGTGTGCACCACAGCGCGCTCCCGCTGCTGGAAATAGGGGGAGATTTGCGCGTGCGCGTGGGTGCTGAGCTAGGTAACTCTTGGAGGTACATCAAGGTAGAGCGCTGGAGCGCGCGCCTGGCTGTGAGCTCCAGCCTTATCTACCCTGGAATGTGTGGTTTAGAGTAGTTATTTATTCTGTGCCTCAGTTTCTTTCTTACTAATGGGTATCAATTCATCCCATTTTACATTGGAAGACTGGAGTGAGATTATCCAAGCAGTTTACCCTCCTTCTCTGATGAGAAATAATCATCCAGAAGGTAGTTGTAGTTGGTGGTACTGCTGTTACAATTAATCCGCAAATTAATTAGATATGGTAGATTGTCCTTTCTTGGCACTTTTAATGAGGGCAAAATTCTGTGTTATCTAATTTTAGAAAATGACATTTGTTAAATTTATTAACACTCGGTTCCACTCGTAATTCTGGTTTGCAGTAGATTGAGAAAGAAAACCTAAGCAGTTCTTAGCAGATTAGCTCCGAGTCCAGTGCTGGACAGAGCTTAGAAAGCTGCCCTGGGAAACCACTGATCACAAGAGAATCCAGTTCCCCCCTCCCCCATAATTTTGTTTGTAAGATCCGAGCTCCATCTCTCACCTGTTTATGGTGCAGTTGGGCTTGTCTCAATGTCAGTTTCTTTGTGATAACACCGACCCATTGCTTTCTAGATTTAACTTGGCTATAGAGTCTAATATATACCTGGATCTTCCCTCTCATGGTCTTTAGTGCTCCAATATATTCACTATTGGCAAAGCCTGCCCTCCCGTCATCACGTGAATGCTCCTGAGTAACCATCTTCTAATGCATGAGGTGCCATTGCTAGGCAGCTGTGGGTACAGTATGTGGCAACTGACTAGAATCTCTTTGAGAAAATGCATAAGACTATGAATTTTAAACACATTTTTTTTTCCAGGCTGTTCTTGTGTTCACACTTACAGGATCTTTTCCTTCCTTGCAAGTGACTCATGGTTGTATAAGTTTTATGTATCTGGCATTGTGCAACAGGAATTCACATCATGCACAATGTGCTGGTATCTTTATGCTAATATACCACCCCAATTAGGCAACTAGTTTTGAATCATTTTTAAATAATGTTTTCATATATATTTTATTGAAGTCTATCTCAGTGAGAAAAGCATTACCTGTTTAGAAGCCTGCCTTTATATTTCCTTCTGAAATATTTGAAGATAGGAGACATGTTAGACCTGAAGTTGCTTTGCTGAAATAATTTAACCTGATTCATTTTTCTGAAGAAGTAAGCTAAGAACCGTTTTCCTATTAGTTTTAACTGAGAAGGGAAACAATTAAGTAAAAGCAATTGACGTCAGACAGGAGGGATGATGGTCTACAATATGCTGTGAGATGCGGTTCAGGTGGGAGAGTGGAGCTTTACAGTAAGCACTGAAGCACCCACATCCACAGTTGGCATGTCAGCTTTAAAAGGGACCTTGAGGAATTAGTGTGACAGCTTGTCTGAAATTCATGTGATCATTTACATATTGTTTCCCAGGAGCTCTGGCACTAAATGTTCTATTTATTGGGAATTATTTTGCCCTTTGATTGATGACAGCCAACACTGTGATTTAACGTCATCTGCTCTGGAAACAGATTTCACTTTTCACTATTTTCTATTTTACTTTAAAAATCTAAGCAGCCTTGCACTTGGAAAAGGCTTATTACAGCAGACAAAGGGCAGCAGTAGAAAACGTGACAGATTGGAAGGTGTTGAGCCCTGAATTTGGGGAGCTAATTAACGTGTCAAGGTATAATCAAGAGGATGAACTTGTCTCTCTACTGAGGCTGCTTGCAGTGATGAACTATATTTTCTGATTCAATCAGTGTTCTATGCTCTTTTTTTTTTTTCAAACCAACTCTGAGAATACTGTATTTTCAATTATGAACATTCTGATTACAGCTTCATCCTAACTAATTCAGTCTGAAGAGAATGCAATTATTCTGGTGATTTACATACAATATGCTAAGTTAACACAGCTAATGAGTGAAAGCATGATATTCTTTCTATTCATTCCTGGAAAAAATATTGTGCTAAGCATTCTTTGAAAGACAAGGATTACATTATTCACCAGCACTTTGAGCCTACCTACAAGTAGACTTGGCACTGAGCCATTTTCTCTGCTATTCAAGTGAAATCTCTCACATTTTGGAGATCACGTGTCCTTCCTTCCCCTTGGGAGGGACTGGAAACAATTCTCAATTTAATTAGATATGGTGCTTTCTCTTTTCTGAATATATTTATTAGAGGGAAGAGTCTGCATTTTCTAATTTGGGGGCTGGTTAACACTTTAAACATTACTAATTGCTGCAGTTTATTGTATGTGTGTTTTAATAGTGTGGTTAGTTAATTATAGCTTTCTCATTAGCACCATGTAGAGAATAATGAATTAACACATCCCTTTGATCAAAAGAACATCTAAGTTTATCTTCTGAGAATGAAAGTGTTATTGTGTTACCAAAAGTCACTATAATTTTCCCAAGAAAATCAAATTGGTTGGAAATCTCCAGCACTATGTTAGGAAGCATGATGAATGAGTCGGATTGGACCCCAAACGAGGGAGGGAGTGGAGCGGTGGTTGCTTGGCAACCCAACATTATTCTGCAATTTCTTCTGGTATATTTATCCAGTAAAGTAGAAAATTCTGTTTTGTTAACAAATGTTTTTAGTGAGTGCACAAATAGACCATAACTAATTGAGATTTTATGTATTGTGGATTCAGAAATGATCCTGCTTACCTTTCCATTGTGTTTCCATAATAAGAATATAAAAAGGGTACTCTGTTTTCATATTTCAGAATTTTTCCTAAACATTGTTTGTTTTATTTACATAAAATTTGCTTCTAATAACAACATAGCAATTGTGTGTCTTTTTCTAAAGTCAATTCAGTAAGACTATGTGTAGGTGTATGCATGAAAGTAATTAAGACTCAAGTGTAGAGATAGAGGCAGAGTGCTTTGAGGTAAGATGAATCCTTTAAGCCGTGATTCATTGGTCATCAGTTGAACTGACAATTGAGTAAACTTGAGGTAGTCATGAACATCCAACTCAGAGAACACAGGCAGACTGTGTCAACAACAGTAAATGCATTGAATTTGGAAAATGTAACAATACATTTGGACTTTTCCTTCTGATGCTTGCTTGTATCTTAGTAATTACAGAAATAGGAAATCTACACAGCTACCAGCTCCCCACCCCATATGATTGCCTTTTCCTTACTCTCTAAGAACGACAATCATAGCGTTTTCCTCTACAGCCTATGAATTTTAGTGCTCATCACAATTCCATTCTCAGATTGTAAATTCTTTGAGGGCATGTGTTCCATTTTATGCACCTCATAAACTCTTACAGTCCCTGGCACGGTAGAAAGCACATTGTTGTGATGGTTAAATGCAATGGGTTGGTAGTCAGGCTACCAGGGTTCAAAATTGAACTGGCCAACTCACAGGTATTGTAGCTAAGTCATTTTGAGTTCAGATTGATTCCACTTATAAAAATGACTTACACACCTAGCTCATGCTTGTTGTTGTGAACATTACACAAGATTCTCTCTCTATAGAGCCCATTTGCACTTATTAACTATTCATTAATTTCCAGCTTTTTATACCATTCTTAGTATGTGAATGAACAGTTAAATAGGTGCCTGTTTAGCTCTTTTGTGTATGAATACGTGTGAGCTGTAAGCCATGATGCCATCGAATTTTACCTACATTAATTAGATGCACTTAGATGAATTCTGTCAGCTGTTTCATAGATGCAGGGTGGTAGTTCTTAGTTGAGGCTGAAATGAGAAGTGCTTAGAAAACTGTTGAAATTACTACCCTATTCCCAGCAATCAGATTCTGTGGAGCTTGCAATGAGATTCCAGTGTCCTGCCCAGTTGCCTTAGGTTTGCAGATGTCTTCCCTACGATCCTGCAGCCCTGAGGACTGACTCACGGTTGCCCTGCTGTCGTGAAGTTTGCTTAGAAAATATAACAGCTTTGTCCAATCCCTGATGAGTACAATTTCATTTTTCTTTTTTTATTTTTTTTAATTTTTTTTATTTTTTAATTTTTTTCAATTTCATTTTTCAACAGTATCTCTCTATTAGGAAGGTAGAAAAGAAGCCATTATTGGGCTTCTGTGGATTAGTGGAGTAAGCCACACTGAATTTAAGAGGTCACACAAGATTCATAGATTTATAGCACGCTTAAAGATCAGGAAACCGGGTATTTTGAGGTCTGAAAACAGGTATGTTTTACCTTATGGTTTCAAAGGAAGCAGGAAAAATGACTAAATTTGGATACAGTTATCTTATAGGTGAGTTTCAGCTCATAACCTTCCTGTGCAGTGTCAAATAAAAGGAATTTAGAATTCAAACTTTTGCTCTTTGGATTGAATATAATATAAAAATGTATTTTTTTCTGCCTGCTCCCACAAAATTCTAATTAAAATTTTTATATAATATGTAATGTTCGAAGAGTTCTATATATGGCTGATTTGGTAAAACAAATCATATAACATGACCTGTGATTTTGGCTGATAGAAAATTTCCTTCGTCTGAATTGAATAGCTTAATAGCACACTCTTTGGTATTGAAAGACTCAGATTTTTGTCAGGCCTTGGTCAATCCTAATTCCCCATGCCCCCCCCCCCCAACTCTCTCTCTCTCTCTCTCTCTCTCTCTCTCTCTCTCTCTCTCTCTCTCTCAGATTTTAATTTCCAAAGAGCAAATCAAAGGAATTTAAATAGGGGTTGGCATCTTTTTAAAATAGGGTTAACAGAAATCAACAGTGTGTTAAATAACCTTGAGGATGTTACTGGCCTTCATCTTAAAGTTGAAACTGAAGTCACTAGGAGAAGAGCCAGATTGAACCTGTGGCTTTTGACAGAGGTGTAACTAATCCCTAATCAAAGACAATATTTTCTCCCTGTTTCAACAAGTGCTGCTCCTTCTGCAGAATAGCAAAATTGACCCCCAATCAGAAGCTAAAATAGCCTTCTCTGTAAAGGCCAGCAATCTCAGAATAGAACAGGGTGGATGCAGGTTCATAATAGAGGGGTTTGAATTGTGTGCAACAAAACTCAGTATCCGTTGGATACTTCTTTTTTTTCAAATTTTTTTATTAGATATTTTCTTAATTTACATTTCAAATACTATTCTGAAAGTCCCCTCTCCCCTCCCCCCTCCCTGCTCCCCTGTCCACCCACTTTCACTTCTTGGCCCTGGCATTCCCCTGTATTGGGGCATATAAAGATTGCAGTACCAAGGTGCCTCTCTTCCCAATGATGACTGACTAGGCCATCTTTTGCTACATATGGAGCTAGAGACATGAGTTCTGGGGGTTCTGGTTAGTTCATATTGTTGATCCTCTTCTAGGGTTGCAGACCCCTTCAGCTCCTGGGGTTCTATCTCTAGCTTCTCCATTGTGGGCCCTGTGTTCCCTCTTATAGATGATTATGAACATCCACTTCATTGGATACTTCTAACTTATGGAAAGTGAGTAGTGAAAGATACAACTTGAATTGCCACAAACAAACCTCAGGGCATCTTTAGCTCATTTCTTTTGCTATTATATCCTCCTTTATTTTTATCACCCCAAATGGGTGTGATCATAACCACATATGTACTTCAACTGTGGCCCCCAAGCTTTAGAACAAACTGTCCATCCTCCTGGATACTCTCTACTTTCCAAGACTAGTGTTGATACAAAAGAGCAGAGGATGCCAAAGACAGCTTCTATAAAATCAGATTTGCTCATGGAGCAGAATTCTTTCCCCAAGGAAAGCTTTGATGCGACATTGGGGACATTGGTTGATGTGCATGTGAAGTGGAGGATCAAGTGACCATGGCAATGGAACACCAGTGTCACCTTTACATGTGGATCTTTGCAGGGCATCCCTGTTTTAGGCAAAGTGGAATACACAAGGAAAGAATGAAGAAACAGTTCTAGAGTATATTGCTGGGTGATTTGTGTTTCTGAAGCTAAGGGAATAGGCATTTTCAATGATTATAGAATATAAATAGGTAAGAAGAATGCAATAATTTTGATGATGCAACCATAGTTGATTTTGAACAGAATGTACTACTATGCTAAAGAATCTAAAATGTATGATATCAATTCATTATGAGTTCCCTTACATTTCAATGGATCCAGAAGAAATAAATCATCTCATCTACAAATAAGCTTGAAAGAAAATAAATACTGACCTTTTCAGGGGACTCTACCACTCAAACTGCTTTTCCATTAATGCAGAAAATTACTTATGAAATTTTCACTTAAAATGTATTATTTTGTGTTATGCAAGCCCAGGGTTTTTATTTTAGAGGATGTTCTTATATCCGTTTTGACTTTTAGAGCAACATGATCAACAGAAATGAGGAAGGTAGTAACCTGTTTTATATGCCAAAACATTAACTCAAAGGCCAATAGCCAGCCAGGAAGTTAGGCAAAAAGGAAAGAAAGCTCAGATAACCTCATTAGTAACCCAATTAAATACTCATTCTTTGCCTTCACAATTCTTTACTTGGTTCCTTACTTGAAACATACAAACAATGGAGACTTTTTCTCCCCTTCAAATTTAGAAACTCTATGTGAATGACTGGGGGCTCTAATGGATCTAATAAAATGCTACAAATGTCACCATTTGCATTCACAAGGTTGAATTCAGTCCCGGCAAAAATAAGGAGTGGATTTTTATGACGCTTCCACAATTTTGAGATACTTATTTGTATGGTTTTGTAGGGCAGTAGGGTCAAGAGCTCTCATGAGACAGTGAAAGTAATCAGCCATTTTTAAAGATGCTTGACTTATTTTACTGAGTGTGGTCATACTTACCTGCAATCCCAGCAAGGGTGAGGTAGAGGGATTATGAGTTCAAGATCAGCCTGAGCTTTGTATGGATTCTCCATCTACAAATCAAACACATATGGAATAATGACTTTGTGCTCGTTGTAGGAGTCAAGCCCAAGCTGAAGCTACCTAAACAATTCTATCTCACATCTTCAAGTGTTTACTTGGTGTTTTGCAATCAGCATTTCAGTAACTTGGGGAAAGTACTGATGTCACAATACCCCATTCTAAGCCACATAGTACATAGAAGGGCCTTGTTCAAATGACCCAATATTGCTAGCGAGTGGCAATGAAAGCACTCCAAGTGGAAGACCTAGTTCCCTATCCCAAGCTTTCAACTGTGCATACTCTGTGCTGGACCTAGCCCAATATACCATTTCAGCATCTTTTTTCCTGACTTTTCATACTCAAAATGTAATGTGTTTGTCAACATTCCCCTAAAGTGTCAATTCTGATTTTCCCTATAGACTACCAATGGAGTTCTGTTGTCTGTTCAAATTTACTTGCTATGTATCTAATTATTCAAGATAAACATGAGAAAAGTAGAGAAAAAGCAGTCTTTCTAAAGTGTTATGCAACCGATACATATCCTATTTACAGTACCATTTAAAAAGAGGTTTTAAAATCCTTCATGCAACAGAGTTATATAGAAGAATGGCTACTGAGAGGAAAGTTAGCAAGAGATGGGGATATGTGCTATCTTAGTTACACTCTGCTGTGATTGAATTCCCTGACAAACTAGCTTTTTCCCTTTTTTATGCAGTCCAAGCCCCAATGCATAGAAGGGTGCAACCCAGAGTGGATGGGTCTTTCCTACCTCCATTAATCTGGTCAAAATATACACACACACAGACACACACACACACAGACACACACACACACACACACTCACAAGGATTGTCTCCCAGGTGGCTCTAGATTTTTTTCAAGTTGACAATTAACACCATGGGAGCATTTGTGTTCCCTCTAAAAGTGTACCTACCTTATGAGCAGTTGTTGCCATGGTAGCTCCTGTGCCAGATCCTGGGTAGCACTGCGTGTAGAAGCCAGCAATTGCTCTCTCCAGTGATTTTGCTTGCCATTTCTGCCTTCTTAAAATAAGGCTGTAGATAATTCATAATATAAATATGCATGGATTTCTCTCACATCTGGATATTGTATATAACCAATGCTATTATGTGTTTGGCATATCTGCTATTCTGAATAAAGAAAAAATAGTTCAAGGTATCAGATGATCTGTCTCACCTTGCTATTGTTTAAAACAATTGAGACCTTAAATATAACACTGTCTTTGTCGGTGCCTGTCAATCAATATAACGGTTATTTGGGAAGTAATGTTATTCTTTTCTCAGTTGATGAACTATACTTTGGAAAGGAGGAGACCTGTCTTTTAATTAGAGTATTTAGAAGTGAATGCAGATTTGTTATTATTTTAGTGTGTATATGTAAATAGCATCCTTAAATGCTAATTGATTCTAACAGGCTCCTTTTTGTGTACAGGTTAGTGTTAAGAATATGGTTGCTCCCTGCTCTCTGTAGATAGGAGATCCCATCTCTTTCCATTGTGTACGCAAACGTTAAGCGTTTGTTTAAAAGCTGCCTGCTTCTTTAGAGTTCAGCACTTAGTTTTTCAAAAAAAGCACGTTTATCTTTGAGTTGTGAATATCTTTATATTTTTGTAACTCACGCTATACAATGCGCCTACTATCAAGATTTAATATATTAGCTTCAAGCACGATGGCGCTAAAAATGATTCATAGATTGTATAATGACGAGAATTTCAGAGCACTGATATGGCCATAAACAAGGGAACATAAACAATAGCTCTAGCATGTGCAGCCTATAACCTATTCCTGCATGAATAATTAATTGACTACTTGGAGTTATTTGTTATTTTTCAGCGATATACTGTTTTCTGCGGTGATCAAAGCGAATAGGTAAAAATAGAAAACAAACTAACTTTTAAAAGTTGACCTTGATCCCATTTGTTGCTTTGTGACCTCTGGAAATTCTCAGAGGAGATAGATCTCAAAGAGTCTCAACAGCCTAATTGTCTTATGCATGCAAGTTTCTGTCTGTGATTGAGGCTGAACAGACTTTGCCCACAGTTGGTGTGCTTGAAGTAGTATTAAAGGACTAAGGGGTTCAGGTGCAACCTAGTCTGTGCATTAGTGGATCAAGGTCAAATAAATTGGATTTGACCTTAAACCCTGTCCCTTTAATGAAGAAAAGTGTGTGATCGGGGCTCTCATCAGAGAATGCCTTCCATTCACATCTTAAACTTGATATGACTTGTTTAAATTGGAAACTGACATCCGTCCACAAAACCTTTTGAAAGCTATCTTTTCTTTTCCTCTTTCACCAGTTATAAGCTGAGGAGAGGAACAACGTTGACCGTCCCCTTCAGTGGCAGTTGGGAGGATTAATGAGCTAATATTTGTAAAGTGTTTTGAAGATAAAGGTGTCAGCTATTATTATTACTAATAAACCATTTTTCTCCTATGTAATTTTGGACAGCAGCCATTAAAAAGCCATTACTGTATTTAACAGTAAAACAATCTGCTACAGCCCAGTATTTACTACCTCAATTAAGGATACATTCTGCTGTTTTTGCCCCTGCAAATACAGAGCTGGTGAGAAAGGATAGAAAACTGTGGCCTGTCCTTTTCTAATCTCATTGAAGTTCTGTGCTTGGATCTTTTGCCTCTCTCTGGAAAAACCCAGGCTCTGTCCTCCTTGAGAAACAAGTTGGGATGCACCTTTGTTTTTGTGGTTTATAAAAGGAATGGGTCATTAACTTCCGGGCTTTTTACCCATCTGCATCTGTATTGTGGTTTATTATGTTTGAAGGTTGAATTCTACTGTCTTTTTCATTGCTTGGCACTCATACCAAGAATGAATTGGACTCATGGGCGGTTGCAGATATGTTATGCATGAAAGGAGATTGTTGTGCAGTATTTATAACATAACTAAGCTTGCAGTTGAAAAACTGAAATAATTATGTATTTTCTCCCAGTCCAAAAACATTTAAAATAAATTTGAAGGTCTTGAATCATATCGACTAATTTCTTAAATGTGTAATCTACTATAACTAACACATGGTATTAAATCCCAATCAAAATATATTTAAATCTCTATAAATATCCTAAAAAACAAACTCATATTGAGTGATATAATAACTTCTCACATACTTTCAAAAGAATGCTGACTATAAAACAATTATTTTATTATAGAATATAAAATATAAAATAAATCAGTGAGTGCATGGATGTCTGCCCAAGGTCAGCAGCAGCTACTTAGGCATTATACAAACATCCTGGAATTTGAATGGAAGATTTTCTGAGAAAAAAAATCATTACTGTATGGCACAGAATTTTATTATCAAAATCTGTCCTCAGTCAGTATTTGCTTTTATTTTAGAACCATTTGAACAAACACAATCATCTGTTTGGTTTTAGTAGATGACAATATGTGCCATATTTAGTGGTTGACAGGTCAGTCTTACAGGCTTGTTCACAGAGGGAAGAAGTTACACTCAGTGCCCTTTTATCAAGAAAGAGAGCTTTGAAGTAAGGAAAGGGACGACTCAAAAATCATGTGGATAATGACCCTGAAGTTACAAAAAAACAGTTCAAAATAAAAGAAATGCATTGTGGTACATTACCTCCAGGAGTGCAGCTCATTTTCTGAAAGACAGGTGGAACAACCTATTTCACTTGCTGTTTAAATAAGACTAAATCCCTAACAGAATAAGAAACCTTTCCCAAAGTGTACATTTTAGAGCCAGTGCATTAATAAGTATCCCAAACAGGTGCTATTGTTTGCAGGCAGGGCACTCCATTGTTCATTGCAGGTGAACTGTGGCATATGTTTTAAAATTGCTTCTGCACATGGAGAACATGCTGTATAAACACTATCCTCATATGATTGCCTTCTGAAGTCAGACTTACAATGTTTTAATCTTTTGCTTTGATGAACTGCACATAAATAATTCACCATAGGACTTGAGATAATTTAAATTCAGGGGATAGTGAAATGTTTGGGGTTTGGAGTACAAGGAGAATACTTAGACTAATTGTCTTTCTAAAGAGCAATGCATTGAAAAATATAGTAATACAGACAGGTAGGCAGATAGACAGCAGAATGACTGCAGGTCTGAAAAGAGACCAGACCCATGTTAGAATGTGGATTGTGTGTCCTTTCTGTAGTTTTGACAGGAATAGGGGTGTTGACCACTTTGAAATGTTTCCTTTTTTGGTCCACAGTTGGCTATTGATAGAGTTAGCAGTGAATGGTTGTTTAAGGTGATCAATAAAGACTTTTTCTGGTTGGTCATTATTAAGGGTTGATGATACAGGGAAGACACGAATCTACCTTACTTTTGGAAATGCAAATGACTGTAGTTAGTGGACTTGAAACAGTCCAGCAAAAATAGAGGAACTTTACAAAATAGCATGGATCTGGCTAACATACATATATTCTTTATATCTGATTCTTAAGGTATCATTTGGGAAATGAGCCAACAGTTTGTCACTGAGAAGAAAACCTGGAGGGAGCTTATTATAGTTATATTAGTCAGGGTCCTCAAGAAAAAAACTTATAGAATATGTTTTATATTTATATTCACACATATGTATACACATATGTAATCATATATATATATATATATATATATATATATATATATATATATATATATACACACATTTAGATAGATAGATAGATAGATAGATAGATAGATAGATAGATAGATAGATAGATAGATATGATTTACTCAAATGTCTTTCATGCTGTGGTCCAGCTAGTTGAACGGCATAATGGCTGTCTACCGATGCAAAATCCAAGAATCCTGTAATTGTTCACACCACAAGGCTGGATGTCTATTAGTGTTCAGTCAACACTATAATCTCAAAGAAGTATTCTCCAATGCCAGGGAAATAATAAACTTGACAGTGATAGCAACAGGAAGCAGGCAAAGAGAACAAGATTTCTATTTCCATGACTTTTGCTTCCAGAAAATGTGGTCCAGATTAGCAATAATCTTCCCACTCAAAAACTATGGATTAAAATTGGATTTTCCAATGTAAAATTATTTAATTTGTTAAAAAAAATCCCCTCAGGTATACCCAGATACTTGGACTTTTGCTAGTTCCAGATATCATCAAGTTGACAGCAAGAATTGCTGTAATAAAATTCACAGGTGGAGATGTTAAAAGAAAATTCTCAAATATGGTCATTTATCCAGTTATGTAACATGTGAAAGGACATTTTCTCACCCATCTGTTGATACATGCCAAACTACCCCATAAGTCTAAACAATGAAACCATGAAACATCTTGTCACTTTTTGTCGGGGCTTTAGGCAGAACTCAGTTGAGCAACTATAGGATAATACCATGTTGGTCCGGGGTTGACTGGATGGGATGGCAATCTAACATGGCTTCATTCTATATGACGTTTTGGGAAATAAGTCACATAAATCCCACATGGCCCTGGTTGCTTTTCTTGTGACTTTTTCTGTGTTGATATTCTTTTTATGACAACTTAGGTTCCTAAAAACACAACTTACAATATCACCTATTTTTCTAAAGACTGGGTTTGAAAAAAAAGAAGTCAAGATTCAGTGAAAGTGCTTATCTATCTTCTCAACATCAGAGTCTAGTAGACAAGTTAGGGAGAAATGGAAAAGTAGAAATGTTCATGAAAAGATTTATAGAACCAACTACTACGACGTACTCTAGGTAGATTGATCTACAGGAACGCGGTAGAACCTTTAGAAAGTAGGTACTAGTTGGAGGCCCATGGATCTTTGAGTAGGTGGCTTCCAAAGGAAAGGAAGCACTTGGCTTCCCCTCTTCCTCTATTCATTGCCTGCTGGCCATCAGAAAGCAATTTTACCTTGCCACCTGGTCCCCACTCTTTGGAGACTCATTGTGACAGGACATGGGGTAGAACCTCTGAAATTGCAAGCCAACTAAACCTCATCTCTTATAAGTTTATTATCCTAGCTATTTTGTCATATTGACAGTAAACTGACTAACATTATCTCCTTTGATATATTTATACTTATTATTCACCACATGGTCAATTATATAAAAAATTTAAAATCTTCCAGGGAGACAATGTGTTCTAGGGGAGTATAATGTTCCTTGCAATACACCCACTTCTGTTTTTAAGATTCTTTTTTATATTTTTGGTGTGTGTATGTGTGTGTGTGTGTGTGTGTGTGTGTGTGTGTGTACACATATGAATGACAGTGTCTGTAGAATACAGAATTAGTTTTGAGCCATCCAGAAGAACCATCTCTCTATCCTCAATCACTCACTTTTCATAAAGCTTAAGACCATCAGATTTGAGAATAGTAACATCCCAATAGGTTTTGAGTCTTGGCAAAATTGAGGCTATCCTGTTTGTTATGGTGTGTGTGTGTGTGTGTGTGTGTGTGTGTGTGTGTGAGAGAGAGAGAGAGAGAGAGAGAGAGAGAGAGAGAGAGAGAGAGAGAGATTTGTTGTTATTTCATTGGACCTTAGGGCTTCATGCCCTAGAGGTCATGCTATTGCTCTGACTTACTTGCCATAAACAGAAGAAAATGATAGACTCTGATTGTCTTGGCAAAATCACTTGTAGGATGTTAGAGTATATTTCCATATTCCACAAGACATGTTAATGACAAAGGTGGTGTACTCTACTATGCTGCTTAAGATGCCTATGGCTTTTATCTACAGAGAACAGCAGTGAGATGAGATAAAGGGGCCCTGTGTCAGCATGAATACTGTAGACTAATAATCTAGATTGGACAAGATGCTATGATTCTTTCTCCCAAATTTTTTAGATTCATCTCCTCTCTTATATAGCTATTTTATAGATCTCTTGGTCTTGTGAAAACTATATAATCACTTAGCAAAAGGACCATTTACACTGAACACCACATACCAGAAACTGAGAGACCTGCTGCTTAGGGTGACCAGGGTTGCTGGACACTACTGGGAAGAGAGTAGAGAGCAGTTTCCCTTTTCCTTCCATGACCATGTAACCACAGTAGAAAGGGAAGTAGGCAATTTACTGTGAAATGATGATGATGATGATGATGATGATGATGATGATGATGATGATGAATTTGGCTGTAGGAATCTCTTATGTATAGCTTTCAGAAGCACAGCTATAATAGAAACAGAGTTGTTGTGTGGAGCACAGACACAGTTCTTACAACTACTGCAGTGTTGTAGAAGCCCAGAAAAAGAAGTAGGCCCAGGAAAGATAGCTAGGGGGAGCATCTTTAGACTACCCCTTTCCCTTCTGATGCCTTTTGATTATAAAGTGCAATCATGCCCAGTAGGTGCACATGCCTGTGTACTCATGACCTTTACTCTGTTGTCTCCCTAAGTCTTGTTGCCACCTTCTTCATCATCTGCCTCTCCCTTTTTCTTATGTATTACAGATTGTGTGGGGGTATCATTCTTATTATTTTAAAGCTTTGACTTACTTATCATAAGCACAAGAACATGACAGGCTATGATTGTCTTGGCAAATCACATGTAGGATATTAGAGTATATTTTCGTATTCCAGGAGGTATATTAATGACAAAGGCAGCATATGTAATGGTAAAGTACTATACTATTGTCAATTTGATTCTATATTGGTTATTAAATTCCCTTTGAATGGAAGCCAGCATGTGAGTCTATCTTTATAAGCAAGAGCTTCAGAATTCACAGAACTAGCAGGAGTGTGCCTAGACCAGGAGCTCACAGGTTATCAGATTTTTGCCTTCTTTTCTCAACAGGTCATCTTGACTTATTCACAGTGTCAACTGACAACACACCTCTTGAACCAAAGGGAATAAGTGATAGTTTTGAGGGACTGTGATTCAGAAACAAAGATTCAGATTACTGTGAAAGAACCATTCCACTGGAGAAAAGATTTAATAAACAAAGAAAGGCATGGATCAATGCATTTGCTAGACGATTTGGTGAGGGCAATACATAAATGTCTCGCAACAAATATGGGAAACTACTGCTACAGGTCTGTGATGCTATTTAAGCTACCTGTCTGCTAAGTGGATATATTCTAAAAGTTTTAGTAGAGAGTCTGGAGGATGTTAAATAAAACATACAGGAGGGCAATAAGTGGCTATTGTGGGAACTACAGATAGCACAGGGTAATTTTGACTTTTCATCTGCACCATTCCAGTTCTCCATGGTGACCCTTTTAATTTGTTCCTTCCCTTGTAATATCTGCAGCCTGGCTCATGAGAAATCTACAAGTAATATAACCTTACATGAGTATGCTTCTTGAATGGGTTTCATTTTCATATAATAAAATAACACTTGTGGTGAGAACTGCCTGAGGGGCAGAGTAGTAGAGAACCACAGTGAGTTTCATGTGACAATTCCTCTCTGGCTGTTGGCATAGAGCATATGATCTCCAATTCTTCCAGAGTCCCTTTTGACAAAGTGCAGTAATTTTGCTATAGCACATATCACTTTCTTCTTGTTTCGCTTTAGCAACTTGCCATTTTCTGTCCTTTGAAATCACCAAAATACCTGCTTCTATTTTCTCCTTGACACACAGATTTAGCTGCCCCCTTAACTGTTCTGGAAAATTCCTTGTTCATTCTCTCAATTGCTAGAGCACAGCAAGTCTCACCAGATTTCTGCCCTGTATATCCTCTCTTTACCACAGCCTAAATGCCACTGTTCAAATCTCCTTTCTTGCTTGTCGCTTTGACAAGGATGTCACGTATTTCCTGGAAATCTCCCCTGACTCCCCACAGTTTTGTTGGCCAAGTAACTGTCACACTTGCTTTCCAAGTAAAGTGGCACCAGGCTTCATTATTCTTCTCTGCATCCTTGTATCCTTAGAGACCCTCTAGCACAACAGCCCCCAGTTCCCCTCCTTCCAAGCTTCTAGTTTCTCACACCCACTTTATGTGTTTTCCTTTATTCTGAAGTAACCAGTCACTGGGCACTAGTTCTCTAAGATATGCTACTTCAAACTCTTTGTGTAGCAATTTTTTATCACCTGCTATAGTTTGACCTGCTCATTGAATATGTTTATGTGTATTTGTGTATATACATACATATACAGACAGATAGAGTCTTTGGTTGATTGTATATAGGTATAGGTATAGATATATTTATTTAAATGCAAGTTGTATTTCACTAGTTAAAGTATAACAGTCATGTCACTAGCCAGCAATGAAAAGTTACTATAAACATTAATAGGATGGAAGTAGAGAAACTCAGCACATTCTAATTAGATTCTGTCATCTACTACAGACTTGAGCTCTTGCTTTCTCTTTAATTCTCAGGTGGTTTGTAATATTTGAATCCTCATGACAGACTAACTCATACCAGAGACCTGCAGTCCAGTGTAGTCTCTAAGGTGATGTGAGGGTTTGCAGGGACTGGCTTCCCTGTGATGAACTCACTGATGTCTCACAAAAAGCACATGCTAAGGTTATCACAGGTCCTGTGATAATGCGGGTAGAAACATGTAACAAAACAAGAAGGGCCAAACCAACCAAGAGGTGCTTAGAGTTAATTGTGAACTTGACAGAATCTAGAATCATCTAGGAGATGGGCCTCTAGCCATTCGGGGGTGGGGGGATGGGAAGGGGTGTGTATCTTGATTACATTAATTGAGATACCCACACTGAGCAGCACCACTATCTAGTCAGAGTCCCAGAGAATATATCTGGAGAAGGGGAGCTGAGCAGCAGAGTGTATCCATCTTCCTTCTCTCTTGACCATGGATGTGATAAACCAGCGGCTTCAGTTCCTCCTGACATGGTTTTCCACCATAATGAACTATTCCTTGTGAGACAGAATAAACTCTTCTCCCTTTTAGGTTTCTTTTATCAAGAGAGTTTATGTCAGCAACAGAAAGAACAACTAAGTGAGCCTCTAGGAGTCTGTTTTCACACTCCTTCCTTAATTTGCTCTCACATTTAATCATTAGATGAAAAATCTATGGTGGCCCTAATACATGAAAGCCACCATCCTTATACATGAACCCCAGGAGTTATATCCACCTGCTGATCCTGAGAGATTTATAGTCACCTCTAACTCTGTGTCCAGGAAGTATCAGTATGAGTATTGTTGCCTTTTTTTCTGAGTCCAGCACCTACATGATGATAAAAAGCTCAGATTTAAGAAAGCAGAAGCTCTGGGGTATGGAGTCAAATAGAAGGCAGGGTAGGGTGTGAGAATGAGATTGGGACAGTCAGATAGCCTAATACAGGCATCCGAGATAGAAAACACATACCTGTGTAGTATTCAAAAGGACCTGAGAAGAGGTTCACATTTTAAAAGCAAAGAAGGAATTCATCTGTTATCTGCCTTTTTTTAACCAACAGCTAATTTTTTTGCAGTATTTATCACTGTGTAATTTGATATTCTTTGATAAAAACCTTATGATGTGGTAAAACGTGACATAAGTATAATTTATTCTCTAGTTGTGAAAGGCTTTACCCCTGTTGCATAAAGCTAGAGCCTCTCTAACTTAGAGTCAGGTCAGAGAAACCAACTGGATTGAGGAAGGCTTCCTCTAAGGCATGTATGGCAAGCTCGTGCTTGTTCGCTCCATTGCCAAGATGATGAATGCAGGGTTATTCATTCCATCTTTGACTGCTGGTTCCAATAAACTTTTAGTTTTGAGATGATCCTGAAATCATCTGTTAACAGAAAAACAAATAACAAGTGGATGCTCACAGTCATCTAGAGGATGGAACACAGGGCCCCCAGTGAAGGAGCTAGAGAAAATAGCCAAGGAGCTAAAGGGGTCTGCAACCCTATAGGAGGAATAACAATATGAACTAACCAGTACCCCCCCCCCCCCAGAGCTTGTGTCTCTAGTTGCTTATGCAGCAGAGGATGGCCTAGTAGGTCATCAATGGGAGGAGAGGCCCTTTGTCCTGTAAATATTATGTGCCCGAGTACAGGGGAATGCCAGGTCCAGAAAGCAGGAGTGGGTTGGTTGGGGAGCAGGGCAGGGGGAGGGTATAGGGGACTTTGGGATAGCATTTGAAACCTATCTATCTATCTATCTATCTATCTATCTATCTATCTATCTATCATCTATCTATCTATCTATCTTTCTATCTATCTATCTATCTATCTATCTATCTAGGTTTTTCGAGACAGGGTTTCTCTGTATAGCCCTGATGTCCTGGAGCTCACTTTGTAGACCAGGCTGGCCTCGAACTCAGAAATCTGCCTGCCTCTGCCTCCAGAGTGCTGGGATTAAAGGCGTGTGCCACCACGCCTGGCTAGCATTTGAAATTTAAATGAAGAACAGAGACTAACCCACCGGGGGGGATCCATCCCATAATCAGTCACTAAACTCAGACACTATTGCATAGGACAGCAAGTGTTTACTGAAGGGACCCTGATATAGCTGACTCCCACAGAAGTTCATGCCCATAAGAGGGAGCACGGGGCCCACATTGGAGAAGCTAGAGATAGAACACGAGGAGCTGAAGGGGTCTGCAACCCTAGAAGAGGAACAACAATATGAACTAAACAGAACACCCAGAACTCGAGTTTCTAGCATCATGTGTAACAGAAGATGGCCTAGTCAGTCATCATTGGGAGGAGAGGCCCCTTGGTACTGCAATCTTTATATGCCCCAATACAGGGGAATGCCAGGGCCAAGAAGTGGCAGTGGGTGGGCAGGGGAGCAGGGATGGGGCAAGGGAGAGGGGACCTTCAGAATAGCATTTGAAATGTAAATTAAGAAAATATCTAATAAAAAAAGTAAAAAAAAAAAAAAAAAGAAGAAAGAAAGAAAAACAAACAACAACCCCCCCACACAGAATCAGCCTTATTTCTCACCTAAGCTAATTTCTCCCTCATATTTAGAAATAAGCAGGGACTCTGGTTCCTTCCGAGGCCTGGCTCTCAGAGCTGGAATCTCAGACAAGGATGGACAACAGTCTCTTCTGTGTATTACTGAGACTCATTAGTCACATGATGTGAAAAACAAAACAATATGGTCTCTATATGTTCCATGCTATGCCAAAATCCTCCTAACTTCTGCTTCTGTTTGTATAAATCTTTCTCCAAATTTCAAGTGTAGCTATTTAGGATATTTTTCTAAGATACCTTTATGCTGTATACTGGATTGTAAATATTTTGTTATTGACCATGAAAACAAATAAGAGGATTGGAGCTTTTATATACTTCATTTTAATAAAATTTATACCTGAGTTTTTCATTTTATTTATTTGGATATAGTGCCTACAATGTGGATTAATAATAGAGTCCTTTGCATCTCAAAGTGTTTTGAATGAGTTATGTAATTCCATGAATTGTGTGGAATGTTCATTTATACCTTTTTTTTTTTTTGGTTTTTCGAGACAGGGTTTCTCTGTATAGCCCTGGCTATCCTGGAACTCACTTTGTAGACCAGGCTGGCCTCGAACTCAGAAATCCGCCTGCCTCTGCCTCCCGAGTGCTGGGATTAAAGGCGTGCGCCACCACGCCCGGCTTTAATACAACATGGTACTTATTCTAGCCTCAGAAGAAAGGAGTTTTTGTGTTGTAGGATTTGAAATCAATTGTTACATACAAGTGAAGAATTCTACCTCTGTCTTCTGAAATGAATCCTTGAAAATGAATTATGTGAAGACAGTAACACAATTAGCAAAAGGTATTTAAAGACAGGGCAGTTGAGAAGCTGAGCCTCTGGGCACATAGTGTATCTCTCTCTTTGTCTCTGTCTCTCTCTGTCTCTCTGTCTATGTCTATTTCTATCTCTCTCTGTGACACACACACACACACACACACACACACACACACACACACAGCCTCTAATACTCCAGTGCTGAGTACCGTCTCATTGTCACACACACACACACACACACACACACACACACACACACACACACACACACAGCCTCTAATTCTCCAGGGCTGAGTACCGTCTCATACACTGTGCTTCCTCCTTAAGGTTTCAACAGCAAAGTGAAAAATCTCCTCAAAATTGTCAGGCACTCAGTCTATGCTTACTAGGAGCAAAAATGACATATTTTTCTTGGCCACACACTATGTGATTAATTATAGGATGATTCTGTGCACTGAAGCATCTCTGTCATAAGCTTATCACTTGATGTTTGAAAAGGGTGTATAGTGGTCTATCAACTAATTCAGTTACTTGCCATTTTACGACTTCCAATTTAGTGTTCTGCCTTTCTTTCTTTCTTTCTTTCTTTCTTTCTTTCTTTCTTTCTTTCTTTCTTTCTCTCTCTCTCTCTCTCTCTCTCTCTCTCTCTCTCTCTGTCTGTCTTTTGTCTTTCTTTTGTTAACCTCTACCCATTTCAAAACTGCTTTATTTATTGGTTCCATTAATTAGTCTGTTTATTCATCATTTGGAAATTGGTAAAATGAATAGTCTAAATGACATTAGATATTTTAGGACTAGCTTAAAAATAAGAATATAGGCCTGAAATTTATTCACTAAAATAAAGCAGAAAATGTAAACAAGATGCTATGGGAAATAATACTGAAACTCAGAGAAATGAAGCTAAACATATATATTTAATATCTGATGATTTGAAGAATCTAATCTCAGTGCTTATCGAGGTGAAGCTAGATCAGGCTAGTTTGGACTGTAAACAAGAACTCATTTAAAAAAACAGAAACAAACAAAAAGCTCGGGTGTCTCAAAGTTTAATATTTTAGAGAAAAGAGTCTTAGTGATATTTAGAGTTTCTATTCATTTAAAGAGAAATTGTTGTCAGGCACACAAACGACATTCTGTCAGGCACACAAACGACATGCCTATAAGGCAGTGCTGGGGAGGCTACAATGGGAACCCTGACAATTAGATGTCTGCCTGGTATATCTATTTGCTCCTTTTCAAACCTAGGATAAAAATGTAAGATATTGTCACTGATGCCAGCATCTGGGGATGAAGGTCAGTTTTAGAACCTTGCCACACATGTGGAAGGCCCTATATTTGATACCTTTTTAAAAACAAAAACAAAACAAACAAACAAAAAAAAAACAACAAGGTTTCTCTGTTATAGCCCTGGCTGTCCTGGAACTTACTCTGTAGACCAGGTTGGCCTCGAACTCAGAAATCTGCCTGCCTCTGCCTCCCAAGTGCTGGGATTAAAGGTATGTGCCACCACTCCCTGCCAATTGATCCCTTTTATGTAGAAAAGTAACCAAGCAAAAACCTCAAATAAAAACCCTGAAATTGTATTGCTGAAAGGACCCTGATATAACTGTCTTGAGTGAGGCTATGCCAGTGTCTGACAAATACAATACAGAAGGGATGCTTACAGTCATCTATAGGATGGAACACAGGGCCCCCACTGGAGGAGCTAGAGAAAGTACCCAAGAAGCTAAAGGGGTCTACAACCCTTTACGTGGAAAAACAATATGAACTAACCAGTACCCCCAGAGCTCGTGTCTCTAGATGCATATGTAGCAGAAGATGGCCTAGTGGGCCATCGTTGAGAAGAGAGGCCTCTTGGTCTTACAAACTTTATATGCCCCAGTAGAGGGGAATGCCAGGGCCAAGAAGTGGGAGTGGGCAGGTAGGGGAGCAGAGCTGGGGTAGAGTATAGGGAACTTTCAGGATAGCATCTGAAATGTAAATAAAGAAAATATCTAATAATCAAAACAAACAAACAAACAAACAAACAAACAAACTAACTAACTAACTAACTAACTAACTAAGCCGGGCGTGGTGGTGCGTGCCTTCAATCCCAGCACTTGGGAGGCAGAGGCAGGCAGATTTCTGAGTTCAAAGCCAGTTTGGTCTACAAAGTGAGTTCCAGGACAGCCAGGGCTACACAGAGAAACCCTGTCTCAAAAAACCAAAATAAACAAACAAACAAACAAACAAACAAACAAACTATCCCTTCATCCCTGGGATGAAGCCTACTTGGTCATGATGGATGATCGTTTTGATGTGTTCTTGTATTTGGTTTGTGAGGATTTTATTGAGTATTTTTGCATCGATATTCATAAGGGAAATTGGTCTGAAGTTCTCTTTCTTTGTTGGATCTTTGTGTGGTTTAGGTGTTAGAGTAATTGTGGCTTCATAGAATGAATTGGGTAGAGTACCTTCTGCTTCTATTTTGTGGAATAGTTTGAGGAGAGTTGGAATTAGGTCTTCTTTGAAGGTCTGATAGAACTCTGTACTAAACCCAACTGGTCCTGGGCCTTTTTTGTTGGGAGACTATTAATCACTGCTTCTATTTCTTTAGGGGAAATTGGACTGTTAAGATTGTCAATCTGATCCTGATTTAACTTTTGTACCTGGTATTGTCTAGGAAGTTGAATATTCTTACATCTTCAACTTTGATCTTCATTGAGGCAACTTGAACAAAAGCAAACTCTCTATGTCTGTGTATTCTTCTTACTATCATCAGGAGAAGTAAATGGATACATATTTCATGAAGCCTTTGAGAGTCACTTTTGAAACAACAAAGTCCAAACCACAGCTTTGAAATCATAGATGCATTCATCTTTGTCCAAACTTTTCTCTGTAAAAAATGTAAGAGAGAAACTAGAGAGATGGTTCAGTGGGTAAGCGCACTTGCTGCTCTTGCAGAAGACTGGTGACCAGGACCCATGTCAAGA
Organism: Mus minutoides; assembly: GCA_902729485.2. Taxonomy (NCBI): domain Eukaryota; kingdom Metazoa; phylum Chordata; class Mammalia; order Rodentia; family Muridae; genus Mus; species Mus minutoides. Next base: position 1,221 of record CACVCL010022348.1, on the reverse strand, counting down.
GGCTCACAACAAACCTGTAACTCCACATCTACAGGATCTGATATCCTCTTCTGGCCTTACAGTATCTATTTGCACATCAATATGTGCATGCACTTAGACAGTAACATGAAAGTAAGGAAAAATTTTAAAATATTGTTAGATAGCTTGTTTTCTCCTATAACTTTAGGAATATATCACCTTACCAGAAGGACTTGATCTTCCAGATTTTCTGCTAATATCATCTGTCTGTGGCATAAGCAATTTATTTGGTCAACTTATTTTTTGTAAGAACTGATGTCATTGACCAAAATACACATACATTTTTTTCAAAAAACAAAAAAAAACCTGAATGTTACTACTTTTTTGTTGGATTTTACAGATTCTATAAGAAATGTTCTTGCTTAGTATTGATTTATAGGAATATCTAACAAAAGGCTTGAATCTAGAATGAAACACAACAACACAGAAAGAGACCAAACCAATTTCTTCTTTGTCAGGATTTTCGCCAGAGTGGCATATGATATTAAATCACCTGGACTTATTGTATTTGGATTTCAGCAACCTTTTATGTTTGTCTGTGTGTGTGCTCCATCTGCTATGAACTGCTTGCACTGAATAGCAGTTTGAAAATCTGCATGTAAAGGGAATGTTAGTAGCTTGATTTCCCCGCTTCTTTAGACCTGTGTGCATCCGGAGGGAGAGCACTGCCTTCTGTGAAACTCTTGATTAATTTGGTTTAAGCAGATTCCTGCTGGGAAACAGCACTGTCACATACAGAAAAAAATGTACCTACAGGAATATAACTGTGCTCTCAGATAGAAGCTGGAGAAAAAAGAATTAGTGCCCTCAGGTGAAGTGTGTATGTGTATGTATGTAGCTTAGGTTTCATTCATTCATTAATTCATTCATTTACTCTTTCATTCATCAAATATTTATGGGTCCAACACTAAATCCCAAACGCTATGAAAAGCATTGTGAGGAAGATAAATCTCTTGTCCTCCTACAGTTGCTTTCACTAAGAATGTTAGTCAATAAATAAATAAAGACATAAAAAAATCATTCCAGGAAAGAAACAAAGGCTCATGAAAGAGAAAAATTTGAGGCAAGTAATGAAAAGGATTCTCTGAAAAGAATCCCTCTGCCTTTTAGGCTGAGCCAGAAAGGAAAGAAAGCAAGGAGGGTAAGAGCCAGGAGAGAGAGAGGGAAAGAGAGAGAGAGAGAGAGAGAGAGAGAGAGAGAGAG
>CACVCL010022342.1:0-42772 GCA_902729485.2 Mus minutoides | reverse complement strand
TGACTCAGTAGTTAAGAGCATTTAACTGCTCTTCCAGAGGACCCACATTTGGTTTGGCACATACATCAGGTGGCTTACAACCATCTATAACCCTAGTTCCAGCATTCATGTGTACATGCACTCATTCATGTGCATGTGCACATGTGGGTGCGTGAGCGAGGAAACACACTCTCGCACACACACAAACACACAGAGCCCTGAGTATACTTACAAATAAACCTTTAACCCCAGCACTTGGGAGGCAGAAGCAGGCGGATTTCTGAGTTCGAGGCCAGCCTGGTCTACAAAGTGAGTTCCAGGACAGCCAGGGCTATACAGAGAAACCCGGTCTCGAGAAAACAAAAAAACAAAAACAAACAACAACAACAAAAAAAAAAACGAAAACAAAACAAGCAAAACACACAGGGCTACAGAGCTGGCTAAGATCACTTGTTGCTCTTGCAGAGATACTGGATTCCATCTTTAGCACCCAATGGTGGTAAACAGCCATCTCTAATTCCTAGGTATTCTCATAGTACACATTCAGCCCTCACTGTTCTGGAACTCACTATGTAGACCATACTGGCTTCTGACTCACAGTGATCTGCCTGTCTTAGCTCCTAGAGTGTTAGGATTAAAGGTTGTGCCGGGCGTGGTGGCACACGCCTTTAATCCCAGCACTCGGGAGGCAGAGGCAGGCGGATTTCTGAGTTCGAGGCCAGCCTGGTCTACAACCTGGTCTACAAAGTGAGTTCCAGGACAGCCAAGGCTACACAGAGAAACCCTGTCTCAAAAAAACCAAAATAAATAAATAAATAAATAAATAAATAAATAAATAAATAAATAAGAAGGTTGTGCTACAGTGGCTGGCAACAGAGAAGCATCTTATTAAAAACAAACAAACAAACAAACAAACATGCAAACAACCTAGCCAAAACATTACTTCCTGAACTTGTGCACAGAGACAGATTTAATACCCCAGTTTGCATGGTGGGTCAACTATTTGTCTTTATATACCTTATTATATCCCAAATCCCCATTTTGTTGCTGTTTTGTAGACTGGGTCTCCTATATCGGCCAGGCTGGCCTCTGGTTTGCTAAGCCTACTGAGTGCTGGCACAGTGTGTATTACCTAAACATTAAATTTATGTATCAATGCATTTATGGATTTATTTATGTAGAGTGTGCATGTGTATGTGCATGAATACCAATGCAGGCATGTGGAGGAAAACCTTCTGGAGTCAGTCAGTTCTCTCCTTCTTGGCTTAGGTTCTGGGTACTCACCTTAGGTCCCTGGGTTTAGCAGCAAGTTCCCTTACTGAGCCATCAAGCTAGCCCCTGGCCTATATATTTTTAAATAAATGAATGAACGAACGAACAAAAGAAGGAAAGACTTACTTTGGAAACCTTTCCTCTACTTATTTATTAAGGGTACTAATGATATCTTTGCTGGGCTTTTGGCATAATTTTAGCTCCCTCTGGTGGAAATCCTGTGAGCTGACCACCATGGATTTGGGGAGTCTTAATCTGCTTTAGTCTGTGAAAAGCACTAGGGGTCAGGTTCAGCTCCATTTATGCCAGGCTATGAGGCTATGGAGCTGAGGCTGGAAAGATACACAAAGCCAGCTCTCTGCATCCCTTTGCCTACCCTCCCGCTTCCACTCTTGTTTTCCCAGATGGCTCTGATGGCTTTGCATTTCCTCAGGTCCTGTGATGGTGGCAGTCCTGAGTGTGATAGCTAAGGTAAGTCAGAACATGTGCCCAGCCTGTGGAAGAGTGGAGAAACATGAAGACTTGGGAAATAAAGGCACGGACGGTTTGGTATCAGGGGACAGAGCTCCCAACAGCTAAGTTAACCGAGACTGACAGAGAGCACAGCCTGTTTCTGTTTCTGTATCCCTTCCCTACTCGGAGTTACTCCAGCTGGAGGAACAAAGGATTCACCAGGATGTCATGGAATGCCATGTGCTGAGCAGGACAGAAAGACTGAAGCACTTCTGTACTTGACTCCTGAAGCCAGACTTGACTTGGGAGAGCTGCAAACAGGCAGGTACTAACTACAGGGCCAGCCTTGGCTGCTCTTCCCACAGACAACAAGCGTTGCACACACGCGCGCACACACACACACACACACACACACACACACACACAGCCATGCAAACAGGCAGGTACTAACTACAGGGCCAGCCTTGGCTGCTCTTCCCACAGACAACAAGCGTTGCACACACACACACACACACACACACACACACACACACAGCCATGCTGGGCAACAGCCATCTCACCATGGAGTCTGTCTCGGCTGGCTGGTTAGAACGCTTGTGGGCCAACAGGATGGTCAACACTGCCTTCCAGCCTGGCTCTGCTGGGGTACAAGCATCCGCTTCCGTTTTCCCATTCTCCTTGGTTTCTTTGAGGAGTGTGATATTCACCCACGGGCACCAATCTCTATGCTGAGAGGTGGGATCAAAGAAGCTTCGGGGAGAGGTGTCCTGAGGGAGGAAGAAGAGACACAGTGTTATTGAAGGATAGACACTAGGTCTGCTGAGATGCACTGCAGCTACTCAAGCTCAGAATCACACAGCTGCCCACACTTGGAGCTCGAAATTCTTTATCATCTTATTTTTGTTGTTTTGATATAGAAATCATGCTATGTAGCCAAGACTGGTCACTTTCCTGTCTCAGCCTCCCAAGTGACTCTTACACTGTCCTCTCATTTTCCTGTCATCTCTAACCCTGTCCCCTTCTCATGAGATAGGATCAGGGTCTGTGTGCAGCCTGGATGGCCTTGAATCTGCCATCTTCCTCAGCCTCCGAGTGCTGGGATTGGAACTATTACCGACCACACTAGCAATTGGAATGTTCTGAAAAGCACCGGTACAGTGTAGGAAACACCCTGAGAACCAACACTGCACTGTATCAGAAGCTTCTCCCAGTATGAGCAGAGTGAAGACAGTCTGAGACTGGGAGAGTCTGTGCACTGCAGACAGAACGTATACCTAGAAAGTATAAAACTGCAAAAAAGAAACCCCAAAAGCTAAACTAAAGCTTCCAGTCCCCCCCTCCCAAGAACAGGAAAAACCAACCAACCAAACAAACAAACAAACAACCAAACAAACCAAACCAAAACACAACCAACAACCAACCAACCAACCAACCAACCAACCAACCAACCAACCAACCAACCAACCAACGAAATACTCCCTCCCATGAAACAGATACAAAGGAGCAGACGAGCTGGGGGCTATAGTGGAGGGCAAGAGGATGCCCTAGGAGAGGGAGGAGGCGGACCAACAAAACAAAGAATGCAAGTGCCATAACCTTGCAGGTTAACCTAAAAAACCTGAAACAACATCAACTAAACCTAAACCAGTGGGGTGTGGTGGTGCAGGCCTTCAATCCCAGCATCTAGGAAACAGAGGAAGGCAGATCTCTGAGTTTGAGGCCAGGCTGGACTACACAGGCTCCTTGTCTCAAATATTAAGAATGAACAAAACCAAACTACCCACCAGCTGTGGTGGGTCAAGTTTATAATCCCAGCAATGAGACTGAGAGGACTAGTGTAACTCCTAAATCAGCCTGGGTTATACAGCGAGCTCCAGGGCAGCCTGAGCTCTGAGACCTGGTATAGAGGGGGTGGGGGTGGGGGAATCTAGAAAGCCTCCTTCATCACATCTGTGGCCCTACTGCTATCTTGCTAGTATTTATGACCTCTCTAGACTCCACTCCATACCTTTTCCTCTGGACCAGCCAACGATCTCTCCCCCTCCTTCTAAGCATTTATGGTGTGTGTGCTTGCACGTGTATGTGTGCAGGAATGTGCTTCAGGCTATGCAGCCCCTTCACCCATTGAGGTAGGTCACCAGCCTGTTTTTTGTTTGAGACAAGATCCCATGTCACACAATCTGGTCTTGAACTCAGAAGTAATACAGGCTGGCCACTTGTGATCCTGACTCCACTCTCAAGTGTTGGGATTACAGGTAATGAACCGCGTTCCATCTTTAAACTCACTAAGTCTACTTTTGGCCAGGATCCCAGGAGGGCTTGTGCCTGCTTCTTCCTGATACACATAAAGAAAGGCACCTCTGCTATTTGTGTCATGATGGCTCCCTACAAAGGGATACTCACGGAGCTGCTGGAAGAACAGAGGCGAGCTCTCTTGGCTCTCCGGAGAGGGCTCGAGGGAACTTCCATGCCAGCAGAATCTCCCGTTCCCATGCTTCTGGTCACTGGGCGGCTCCTGGTGGCAGGACTGGCTGCCTCTAGCTCAGGCCGGTCAACAGGACTGGAAGACTCCCAACTCCGAGTTCGGGAAACAATAGGACCAGGACTTTTTTCAGACTGAAGGAAAAGAAGAGCAATGAAGTATATGAATGATGTTACAGTTTTAGTCCGAGTACTCCTAGCATGTGAAACATAGGATTTTGAAATTTGTAATATAAATTTAGAATCTTAACTGCCAACATAACTAAGATCTTCAAATATTGTAGTTCTATACTTAGCTTCCATAACAAATTTAGTTCTCCATCTGTGAAGGGAAACATGATAGGATAGTCTTCCTGACAGGGTTTAAAGTAAAGCCTACCACCAATTTCCAACCTGCTGTTACACTGGTATCCTGAAGAAGCTAATACCTGCTCAGAACTTGGAGAAACTGTAGCATCCTGGCTTCGGGTCATCATCCGCCTAGGAGATTCAGGCACCAGAGAGAAGGGCTCAGGCCGACCCTCCACACCTGGAAGCGGGGAGCTGGTCAGGCCAAAGGAGGCCTCCAGATCTGTCATGGATGATTCAATTTGCTGAAAGCCCCAGAGACCGACCTTCCTCATACACTGAGAACATGTTATCAGGGAGAGCTGTGTAGGTTCCCAGGAGCTAGGAAGGAATGGGAAAAAACTGAGTGTTTCCATGTGACTAGTGTAATCATTTCTGCTTTATCTCCGCAAGCACTCTCTGCCAGAGGGCTAGAACCAGGAACTCTCGGCCTTCCTCTGAGGACCTGACCTTCGCTGACCCGCACAGTACTTTCTCAAAGAGGTCCAAGGACATTGTGAATTATGTTTTATAAGCTCCTGATCCTCTTAAAACCCTTTTCTCAATTTACCAAAGAAAGCACATTTATTTCCTTATTTTGTTTGTCTGCGATAGGGTTTCACTTTATAGCCCAGGGTGGCCTCAAACTTATAATAAATCCCCCCAAGTGCTGTGATCATGGGCATGGCACCCCCTCTCCTACAATCCAGCAATATGAAAGCCTTTTTTGTTTTTTTTTTTGTTTTTCGAGACAGGGTTTCTCTGTGTAGCCCTGGCTGTCCTGGAACTCACTTTGTACACCAGGCTGGCCTTGAACTCAGAAATCCGCCTGCCTCTGCCTCCCGAGTGCTGGGATTAAAGGCGTGCGCCACCACGTCCGGCTCTAAAGCCCTCTTTTGTCTTTGAAGGTACCCACAGATATGTAGCATACACTCAGACACAGACAAACATATATAATATATAAATAAATCTTTCTTCTTTTTAAAATAAAGTAAACCGAAGCCAGGAAGCTGGCTCAGCAGTAAAGCTGCTTGCCCTCAGCCTGCCTGACAGCCTGAGTGTAGTCAGGCTGGGAGGGGCGGACTGACTCCTCCAATGCCCTGACCTCCCTCCCCGCCCCCCCAGCATCCTCATGGGTATTCCTGCCCCCACCACACACAGAAAAGGAAAAAGCAGACCTTTAAAGTCAATCAAGACTGGCTCTGAGTCAACACCAAACCAAGGTGGAGTGGAAATGCCAACATGGGGCCAGGCCACCAGCTGATGTCTCCTCTGGGGGATTTTATCAATTAAGCTTAGTTTTCTTCCTTTCTAAAAATAGGACATTATTTTCTCTCTGCTTTTAGAAAGAGCTGCACTGTTTATGGGAACGTAATTTCCCAGCTGGGAAGAGGCTGCACGAGGGAAAAGGCGGCTGTGAACACCGCCTGAAGCTTCTGTTTGTCTCTATCCCTCCCCTACTCCAATCTCTCTTTTTGTCTTTTCATAGGACACAGGTAGTTTGTAACTAGCGACAGTGACCGTATCACGGTTCACGTCCCTGGTAACACTCACTAACCTACACGCCCAGCCACACAGAGCGAGAACACATGCAGTGGCTTGGACTTGGATGTCAGAGCCTAATTTGCTTGTAGTTTTTCTGTCATCAGTTTGGAAATCAAGTTCATCTTCCAGCAGATGCAGCAGAGCACTGAACTTGTCTTCTGTTAAGCACTGCAAAGGAACCGAGGTTAAAAAATCAACTCCAAGTTTCAGCTTCCATAGAAAGAAAACACACAATAAGGCACCTAGACTGGGGCACACGGTGACTCAGAGGCAGAAACTTCACGGGAAAGACATGTTCTAAAGCAGGACTAAGGTGTCACAGACGCTTCCTAAGTTGCTGACTGAAAAATGTAGCAGTCTTCCTTCTAAGCATTATATGGCTCTTAATTTGCCAATTGTAGATTTGATCTGAAACTTGTGACTCCCACATCTTGACTTCAAACCCAAACAATAAAAAGACTATTTGTGTCTTGGCCTCACACTGACTTTACTTCTGACAGAACCAACTTGGCAGCGTCCTTTTCTGACTGTGGCTAACAAGGCACTAGGAATCCTGAGGGGAGGGGGCTGCCTTGGTGAAGGTCAGGCTGACCTAAGAACAAACAGAGGGGAGCTGCTTGTCTTAGAAGCTGTAACAGTGCCAACTCAAAGAAGCAAATGATCAGTTTTTAGTGCCTACAATAGAGCACAATTCCACAAAAGACTTTGATGAATAGAAATGGTAAAATAACAGTAAATAGAGCACAACTGCCTTTCTAGTCATCAAAGGAGAATTCCTTGTTCTGTCACAGCTTGGAAAATGATATACAATGAGCAGTTTGAGTAACAAATCAAAACTAAAATTGAATTTGTAGGGCCAGATGTGGGGGAACAGGCCTTTAATCCCAGCACTCAGTAGATAGAGGAAGGTGAATCTGTGGTGAATTCCAGGGCAACCTGGTTCACATAATAGGTTCTAGGTCAGCGAGAACTACACACTCTGAGACACTGTCTCAAAAAGCTGATTTAAAGATTCCTATCTAATTGTTTAAATAGAAATCATTATTCCCACCCTCCACTACTGCCGTTCTAGAAGAAACTCAAGTCAACAGAGAGAGAAGTAATTCTCTTGATAATGCTCTCACCCTCTGTCAGTCAAGTGAAGGAAAATGTACAAATGTTGGTGGACTGGACGCCACTGCAAGCTAGCCAAGAAACACTCACCATAGTTTTCAAGTCCTCTGGCCTCAGGGAAGGAAGCTGGAGGTCCAAATGACAAAGGCTTTGAAACCGGTCCAGGAACTCACTGACAAGAACAGCAGGCTCACCCAATGGCAACATCCCAAATCTATCTGTGGGAAAAATAAACTGGGAGTCAGATGGGAGGAAGAAATACAGAACACGAATAGAGTAAGTAGAGATATGTACAATGGACAGTTGAAGATATTAAGAAAACATTGTTTTACATATGAACTCACAGAGACCTGAACAGGTTCAAACCAGACAAAATCCAGCTCTAAGAAGTGGACACAAAGTTCCACTCCTAACCAAGAAGCTATTGGCAACTGATACCTTCTGGAAAGAAAAAAAAAGGGTGTGTGTGTGTGTGTGTGTGTGCAAGCTTCTAAACAATGCAGAGATGCCTTTAATCCCAGCACTCAGGAGGCAGAGGCAGGTGGATTTCTGAGTTCAAGGCCAGCCTGGTCCACAAAGTGAGTTCCAGGACAGCCAGGACTATACAGAGAAACCCTGTCTTGAAAAAATCAAAACAACAACAACAAAAAAACCAAAAACAAAACCAATGCAGAGTGTTAAAGTTTATGAACACTGAAGAAACAAGACTGTCTAGAAGTAGGGGTGAAAAGTGTAATCCCAGAGAAACCTTGTCTTAGGGGGAGGGTGGAAAAGAGTGTAGCTCTCCCCTCATAGGCAAAGACCTGGTTTCCATTCCCAGCCTTACTAGGGGAAAAAAGATGGGCTAAAAATTGATAATTATTAAAGTTGTTGACAGGTGAACACAGCATTTAATTATGAACTATTCTTTGTGCTTCTGTGTATGTATGAAACAGTTAAAGTCAGAGAAAGATTTAAAACAAATACTGAAGCTTTGATTCACCAGACAGAAATTAAAGAAACAGTATTTTATAACAATTATCAAGTTGAAGATAGTTGACTGAGTTGATGAAATAGAAGATAAATTCCTATTGCTGAAGACACCATATACTTCAGACCCGGGACCCAGAGATACAAGCTACATCTGACTTGAATGTCTCCCCCTTGAATGTGCCACACAAGCTTCCAAAGGAAGGAAGCAGCCATCAGTCTTACTCAGCTGTGATGCCTGTGAACCAGAGTAATGGCTGCATGGACCATAATCCTAAGAGCAGAACAGCAGCACACAGCCTTGTGGACCATCAGTAGCTCGCTAATGGTATTCAAGACCTGCTCAACAAGAAGGAAATCATGCCTGCTACTAGAAAGCTAGCCAAATGCCCAGGGCCAGTGAATTCATGAATCCTGGAGGGGAACTTACAACTGCCATTAACAAAGCCAGCATAATACCCAATTATATCTCACCACTTGTCCTCACATCCACAGGAAAGTGTAGTGCTCACCTTCCTGAAGGAAACCCTCTGCAACAGGCAGAAAACCACACTCTATCAAAATGCAGAGTTATAGAGCCCATTGCCAGCTGACACATCTACAACACTATCCTCAGTCTCAGGGATCACTTCAGAAGAGGGAGAAGAAGACTGCAAAAGACAGAACAGAAATTTGCTGTGGGATTCTGTCTCCTAGAAACCTCAGAGAAGATACACCCATTAAGTCTCACCAACATGGCTGTGTAAACAAGATCTGAACAAGGACATCTCCAACAGACATGCTAACAAAGAAGGGGGAAAGATCAGGAAGCCTCAGCCTTACACAAAGAACTAACTCCAGGCAACTAAGGAACGCTGAGACCAGGAAAACAGTCTTTCCCAGGGAAGAGCACATTAATGGTCAGCTGTGAAAGCATTGACATAAAAGTAACATTACACAGACTGAGCAGGTTGCATTATATATTCAGGAATACATACATGCATGCATGTACTGACAATTAGGGAAAAAGAGGCCATGAACTTGAGAGAGAGCAAGGAGGGAACATGGGAAGGGTGGGAGGGAGGAACAGGAAAGCAGGAATGTTATAATTATATTATGATCTCAAAAAACTGTCATAAAAGGTTGTGGACTGGAAAGATGGCTCAGGTAGTGAAGCACCCATTGTGCCAGCGTGAGGCCTGAACTTGGATTTCTGGTTCCCATGTAAAAAGACAGGCATGGGGCTGGAGCTTGCAGGGGACCTGAGTTTAGTTCCCAGACCTCACATGGTGGCTCATACTTGTCTGTAACTCCAGTTCCAGAGGATCCAATGCCCTCTTTTGTCCTCTTTGGGCACTAGGCACATACATGGTAAACAAGTATGCATGCAGGAAAAACATCCATACACCATAAAATCTTATAATCAATAAAAAAATTAAAAAGAAAAGAATAAGAATACAAGCTGGGCAAAGAGGTATACACTTGTAATCTGAGTGCTCCATAGGTTGAGGCTGGAGGACTAGCTCAAGTTCAGAGATAGTCTGAGTTATAGGAGACTTTCAAAAAATAAAAAAAACCCAAAACCAAATGACGACGACAACAATAACAACAACAACAACACTACTAAGAATGTTAGAGCCAGCAGAGAGATGTGCACTTGCAATCCCTGAACTTACACTGTGTTCAAGTTCAAGACAGCCTCCTCTCCACAGTAAGCACTAGGCCAGCCAGAACTATGTGTGGAGACTCTCTTTCAAAATTCAAAACCAGAGCTGGAGAGATGGCTCAGTGGGTAAGAGCACCCGACTGCTCTTCCGAAGGTGATGAGTTCAAATCCCAGCAACCACATGGTGGTTTACAACCACCAGTAATGAGATCTGACGCCCTCAAGTGGGACTGACCAGAGCAAGCAGGGCCAAACGGGGGCGGCTAGAGTGAGCGGGGCAGACCAGAGCGAGCAGGGTTGACCGGAACAAGGAAAAAAAAATCCAAAACCAAGTGTAAGCATTTCAGCTACTTCCCAGTGCTCTGTTCCTTTGTAGGGAATTCAATAAGTTAGTCTTCAAAACGAAACACAGAAAGACATTTGTAAGGCCGTGTTTGAAACAAGATCTGTTTTTTTTTTTTTTGGTTTTTCGAGACAGGGTTTCTCGAGACAGAGTTTCTCTGTGTAGCCCTGGCTGGCCTCGAACTCAGAAATCTGCCTGCCTCTGCCTCCTGAGTGCTGGGATTAAAGGTGTGCGCCACCATGCCCGGCTGTAGCTCAGACTGGCCTCACGCGTATAGCAGCAATCCTCTGGTACCCACAAGTACTGGGAAATACATTTAGGAAGTAAGACATTACATAAAAAAGATGAAGAAAGAAAAGGTCCTTCTGATCTGGTTAATTAAAAAGCAGGGCACCAACACGTTTTACAGTAAGTTTAAATATGTGCGCCGGGCGTGGTGGTGCATGCTTTTAATCCTGGCACTCGGGAGGCAGTCAGGTGGGTTTCTGAATTCAAGGCCAGCCAGGTCTACCAAGTGAGTTCCAGGACATCCAGGGCTATACAGAGAAACCCTGTCTCAAAAAACAAAAACAAAACAAAACAAAACAAAAAAGTTTAAATATGTTTTATAATTAATTTGTGTATTGAACCTGTGTATATCTTCAAAATATCCAGCCCTAGTAAATTTGTAACTGTCACTTAAAATATTTAAAGGAGCCGGGTGTGGTGGCGCACGCCTTTAATCCCAGCACTCGGGAGGCAGAGGCAGGCGGATTTTTGAGTTCGAGGCCAGCCTGGTCTACAAAGTGAGTTCCAGGACAGCCAGGGCTAGACAGAGAAACCCTGTCTCGAAAAACCAAAAAAAAAAAAAAAAAAAAAAAAAAAAAAAAAAAAAAATTAAAGGGATTTAATTTATTAGTAATAAATATTGAGAAATTACGATAAAAACTGTAATAATTGGCCAGTTCATGGTGGCACGTGCCAGCAGTACTCAGAAGGGATAGGAAGATTAGGAGTTCAAGGTCATCCTCAGCTGCAAGGAGAGCTTAAGGCCTGCCTAGACTATGAGATTCTAGTTCAAAACCAAAACAAATCTCAACAAATTATACTTATTGGGAATGTATAGTAAATTAGACCTTGAAATATAAATAAGTATAGGTTATTTTCTTTTTTCCACATAAAAGTTACCTGACTATTAAAAGCAAAACTAACACATGATGCTATTGGAAGCTGTATTGAGATCCTTGGAGGAAGAATAAGGACAAAGTTGGTAATGAAAAAACATCTCATCTACAGCCAAACCACCCTGAACACGCCCAGTCTCGTCTGATCTCGGAAGCAGGGTCGGGACTTGTTAATACTTGGATGGGAGACCACCTGGGAATACTGGGTGCTGTAGGCTTTAAAAAGAAAAAATATCTAAAGCTATGTATGCTAGCTTATTCCTGTAACTCCAGCACTTGGGAGGTTATAGCAGAGCTTACCAAGAAGTCAAGGCCATCTTAGCTACATAGTGAGTCAAGGCAGACTACAAAGTAGACAGTCTGAGCTTCAGAAAAGACCCTGTTTCAAAAAAACCATAACAAACCCAAACCCTAGCTAGGTATAGTAAGTAGCACAAGGCTTTAATCCTGGCGCAGGAGGCAGAGGCAGGGGAGGCAGAGGAAGGGTCTCTGGAGTTCGAGGCCAGCCTGGTCTACATAGTGAGTTCTAAGATAGCCAGAGTTACATAGTAAGACCTTGTCTTGAAAAATCCAAACCAAGCAACCAACCTACCAGACAAAGGAAGTGGTTATAGCTGGAAAGATGATTTTGCAGAGGACCAGGGTTTGGTTCCTGGCACCCACATGATGGGGTCACAGTTGTTGGTAACTTCAATTTCAGGGGATCTGATGCCTGTTCTGAACTCCCAGGGCTCCCGCACACATGCAGTATACCTACATGCCCTTAGGTACACACACACACATACATTTAAAAAAAAAAAAAAAACGAACAAAATAAACAACCACCAAAAGAGAAGGAAGGGAGAGAGGGAAGAAGGGAAGAGAGGGAGAGAAAAGAAAACACTATCTAGATGTGGTGACATGTCTTTCTAAAAAAAAATATATTTTGGGGGCTGAAGAGATGGCTCAGTGGCTAAGAGCACTGACTGCTCTTCTAGAAGTCCCCAGTTCAACTTCCAGCAACCACATGGTTCACAGCCATCTGTAATGGGATCTAATTCCCTCTTTTGGTGTGTCTGAAGATTGCAACACTGTACTCACATATATAAAATAAATAAATCTTTAAAAACTATTAGCTGGGCATGGTAGTGCACACCTTTAATCCCAGCTCTCGGGAGGCAGAGGCAGGCGGATTTCTGAGGTAGAGGCCAGCCTGGTCTACAAAGTGAGTTCCAGGACAGCCAAGGGCTATACAGAGAAACCCTGTCTCGAAAAAACCAAACCAAACCAAACCAAACCAAACCAAACCAAACCAAACCAAACCAAACCAAACCAAACCAAACCAAAACAAAACAAAAAACTATTGAGTTTTGGGGACTGGAAAGATGGCTCAGAGGTTAAGAGCACTGACTGCTCTTCCAGAAGTCCTGAGTTCAATTCCCAGCAACCACATGGTGGCTCACAACCATCTATAACGGGATCTGATGCCCTCTTCTGGTGTGTCTGAAGGCAGCTACAGTGTATTCATATAAATTAAGTAAATCTTTAAAAAAAAAACAAAACTATTGAATTTTATGTGCTTTATTTTATGTATGTGAGTTTTTGGCTTACATGTCTGTTATGTTCACACGAGCACGCCTGGTGCCTGTGGAAGTCAGTAGAGGAAGCAACAGCTTTTGGAACTTTAGTCACAGATGATTGTGAGCCACCATGTGAGTGCTAGGAGCTGAGTCCAGATCCTCTGTAACAAGTGCTCTTAACCACTGAACCATCTCTCCAGCTCTGTCCTGGTACATGCCTTTAATTACAGCTCTTGTGAGGCAGAGGGAGATGTAGATAGATCTCTAAATTCAAGGCCAGCTTGATCTGCACATCAAGTTTCAGCCTAGCTAGGGGGACAATGAGACCCTGTCTGAAAGAAAAACAAAAAAGGACTAGACAGATGGCTCAGCACTGGCTGTTCTTCCAGAAACCAGGTCACAACAGTGAATAACTTTCTGTAACTCCAGTTGCAGATAATCTGGCACCCCCTGTCTGGCCTCTGAGGACACTGAATGTACAGAGTATATAGACACACATGTAAGCAAACACCTATACATGTAAATAAGTCACAGGAAGTTTTTTATTTTTTTTGTTTTTTGTTTTTGTTTTTGTTTTTCGAGACAGGGTTTCTCTGTATAGCCCTGGCTGTCCTGGAACTCACTCTGTAGACCAGGCTGGCCTCGAACTCAGAGATCCGCCTGCCTCTGCCTCCCAAGTGCTGGGATTAAAGGCGTGAGCCACCACGCCCGGCTAGGAAGTTTTTTAAAAAGAAAAGCATAAAAGACAACTTTCCAATTTCTGGCAATAATAACTGGATGGGAAGGCCAAGACAAACCTTAAGGTATTGGATAGTTTAGTTTACACTGCTGAGTGCCAAGTATCCCTCTTATAATATTAAGGAGAAAAGCCGGGCGTGGTGGCGCACGCCTTTAATCCCAGCACTCGGGAGGCAGAGGCAGGCGAATTTCTGAGTTCGAGGAATTAGAAGTTCTTCAAGGAAAGTCTTGTGAATGGATCTAGAAGGCAGAGCATATAATAACAAGCTCTGGGAACCACCAACAGCTCTCTGGTGCAGCACATCCTAAAAAGAGCCTAGGTGACTGGCCAGAGATATCCTCAAATCCACACAGGACTGACCTGTGCTATATTATACAGGAAAGGAAAACAGGCCAGAGGTGGAAAATCCCTGTTTTACAGTCACTTTTGCTTTAAAAATGTCACCAGGAGAGAGAAATCTAGTCACTTCTGATAGGTTTTGCTGGCCATGGAATACTCCTAGCCACAGTGACCTTGGAGTCAGCTTGGGCCATCCTACTAAAATCAAAACAATACACCTAGACTGCGCTTACTATAGTCACAGCATACACGAAGACCCAGCACTGTTAGGAACCCTTGGGTCTGAGGAGGGTTGTACCTGGACTCCAACTGATTCCCCACCAGATAGCTCTGCTGTTAAATCTGTTTACTTAGCAGAGATGTGCCAGCTGAACAAGAGAATGCTTAAAACTTCCAGCTGAGGGCCAGTGAGAGGGTTCAGTGAGATAAGATATGTACTACCAAATTGATCTTAGGTTCAATCCCTGGACTCCATGTGGTGGAAAGGAAAGAAAAGCCTTCTCTAAGTTAGTCCTCTCAATATATGTTCAAGTACACACACACACACACACACACACACACACACACACACACACACGCGCACACACACATACACACTCCCCCCCCTCTCATTCACTCAAGAGCTGGTGGGACAAATGTACCTGGAAAAGTTAACTGCAAGTCTTGAAAAGCACAAAAAGAAAAAAGCAACTTCAAAGAGTTGGTGTATACAAGAAAATGGACACTATTAGATAAGTGATGACCCAGGAGAGATGGTAAATGGAAATCCTTAGAATGTGTACCTGGAGAGGGGCTGTCTGGCCAAAAACAGAACTTCTCATGGGCACTGCACAAGGATTTCTTGAGCTCAGCACATCGCTCCTTATCTGAAAGCACACAAGGTAGTAGTTATTATACACTATGCAGACCCGAATTAAAAAAAAAAAAAAAAAGCCGGAGCTGGAGAGATGGCTCAGTGGTTAAGAGCACTGACTGCTCTTCTGAAGGTCCTGAGTTCAAATCCCAGGAACTGCATGGTGGCTCACAACCATCTGTAAGGAGATCTGACATCCTCTTCTGGTGTGTCTGAAGACTGCTACAGTGTACTCATATAATAATAAATAAATCTTAAAAAAAAAAAAAAGCCAAGTCTCTTTTAGAGACCAAACCTAGCTACACATACATTTAAATAATTAGGATACTATAAAAAATATAAAAATAGGCCAGGTGTGGTGGCATACAGAGAAACCCTATCTCTAAAAACACAGATCCTTGTTATTGCAAAGAAGGTATGCTGTGCAACTTGAAAGGTAGGGATTTCCAAGTTGATCTAGAACACATAAAATCAGGTCCAGTGAAGAGAGCAAATGAGGCTACAGGGTGAAGACATGGAAACTTCACCCTGTCACATGTCAACAGCACATGATTTGCTGAGATAGACAGCCAGTCCAGCCCCTGCACATACTAGGCACGTGCTCTACCACTGGCTCTGTCACCAGTGCAGTGTGCCTTCGAATGTGGAGAGAAATGTAACCTAGACTTCCTACTTACACCTGCCAAAGTCAAACGTGGGCTGCAGGCTGGCGCAGAGGAAAGCCTGGCAGCTGGAGCACTTGAGCATGTCACATTCAACTGTGACCCAACCGTATTTAGCACAGATAAGTGGAGACAGCTCAGGGGGCTTCCCTGCCCATTTCAGAGAGTACTCGGGTTAAGGAGAACATGTGTATGAAAACCAAGCACAATTAAAACTTGAACTCATTCTTTCCCCCACCCCCCCCCCCGAGATTTTTTATTAGGTATTTTCTTCATTTACATTTCAAATGCTATCCCTCATACCCTCCCCCCGACTCCCCTACAACTTGAACACATTCTTAACAAACATAGGAATGCACTCATTAAGGCAGTCTTTTAGTTTTTCTGTGTATGTACTGTAGACATGCATATATGTACATGCTTGCATGTATAGGGGCACACATATGTGGGAGCCATCGAGTAGCCTTCTCAGTGGTTGCCTACTTGATACACTGAGGCACAAGTGTCTCTTTGAGCCCGGAGTTTGCCATTTGAGCTAGTCCAGTGGGGGCTGGACAGACAGTTCAAAGGTTAAGTGCACATGATGCTCTTGCAAAGGACTAAGGTTCAGTTCCCAATACCCACATGGTAGCTCAAAAGCCATCCGTAATGCCAGTTCCAGTTTATAGCATGCCAATTGTTCTAGCTACTACTAAGGTTTAACAGATGAATATTTTGGGCCCTCTTCTGACATCTGTGGACACCAGGCATGCACGTGATACCTATGGTGATAAACATTCATGCTGGCTGGCCAGCAAGCCCCAGGGACCCCACTTCCTGGGATTACAGGTACGCTGCCACTTCCACCAGCTTTTATGTGGGTTTCTGGAACCCCAACTCTGATCTTCATGCTGCAGCTTTTTCACCCAGAGCCTTCTCCCTAGCCTCCCGGTGGGGTTTTTTCACCCAGAGCCTTCTCCTTAGCCTCTCGATGGTTTTTTTTTTCATCTAGAGCTTCTCCCTAGCCTCACGGTGGGGTTTTTTCATCCAGAGCCTTCTCCCTAGCCTCACGGTGGGGTTTTTTTTTCATCCAGAGCCTTCTCCCTAGCCTCACGGTGGGGTTTTTTTTTTTCATCCAGAGCCTTCTCCCTAGCCTCGCAGTGGGTTTTTTTCACCCAGAGGCTGGCAGAGTTCAATCTGTAGCCCTGGCAGGCCTCAAATTCCTGAAAATCCTTCTAGACTAAAGGTGTTAGCTATTAATCCAGCTACTAAAGATCATCTTTTATTTTTAATTTTTTTTAAGATTTACATGTGTTTTGGCCACATGCATGTTTGTACACTATGTATATGCAGTGTCCAGAAGCCAGATGAAAGCATTGTATGCACTATAATCGGTGTTAAAGATGTCTGTAAACTGCCATGTAGGTGCTGGGCTTCAAACTCCCATCCTCTGGAAGAGGGCTCACGGCTCTTTACTACTGAGCCATCCCTTCAGCCTCATGGCCATTTTTAAAGTACAAACTTTGCACGATGGTAGTCGTGAGTAATAAGCAGAAGTGAAAAATTATTAACTTTTCGTCTAGGAAGACTCAAATGTTTTATAGCAAGCCAATTGTTCTAGCTATTACAAAGGTTTAACAGATGGATATTTTGGGCCCACAAGAACAGGACTATCCTGTACTAGATAGAATTTTTTTTTTTGAGGCAGGGTTTCTCTGTGTAGCCTTGGCTGTCCTGAAACTCACTCTGTAGTAGACCAGGCTGGGCTCAAACACAGAAATCCTCCTGCCTCCACCTCCCAAATGCCGGGATTAAAGGCATGTGGCACCAGTTCCCTGTTGTTGGTTTTTTCTTCTTCTTTTTTTCTGTTCTGGCAGCAAATACTCATAAAGACTGAGAGCCGCGGGGTGTGGTGGCGCACACCTTTGATCCCAGCACTTGGGAGGCAGAGGCAGGCAGATTTCTGAGTTCGAGGCCAGCCTGGTCTACAAAGGGAGTTCCAGGACAGCCAGGGCTATAAAGAGAAACCCTGTCTCGAAAAAACAAAACAAAACAAAACAAAAAAAGACTGAGAGCCATACTTCTCTATTTCTCTGTATTGAGAACCCAACCTTTTTTAAAAAAAAAAAAAAAAAACAACATAAGGGCTGGAGAGATGGCTCAGCAGTTAGGAGCACTGACTGCTCTTCCAGAGGTCCTGAGTTCAATTCCCAGCAACCACATGGCGGCTCACAACCATCTGTAATGGGATCTGATGTCCTCTTCTGGTGTGTCTGAAGACAACTACAGTGTACTCACATACATAAAATAAATACATCTTGCCTGGCGTGGTGGCGCACACCTTTAATCCCAGCACTCCGGAGGCAGAGGCAGGCCGATTTCTGAGTTCAAGGCCAGCCTGGTCTACAGAGTGAGTTCCAGGATAGCCAGGGCTACATAGAAAAACCCTGTCTCAAAAAAATCAATCAATCAATCAATCAATCAATCAATACATACATACATCTTTAAAAAAAACAACAACAACACACAACATACAACTTTTCTTCCTATCTGTGTGGCAGAATACAGAAGCTGTCTCCTGTATTTAATCTGAAATACTAGGGGATTGAGAGGGCTAGTGAGAGCCCTGGATCAGATGCACCTAAGCAACAAGGGACCAGAAAGTCAAAAAGGCTGAGATATTTCTATATTTGTCTGCGTTCTTCTAACTTACCATATCCCCTTACTTTCTAATCTGGCAAAAAGAAAAGAATATTAGCTATTCTCTACCCCAGGCTTAATTATAATGGTTTATATGCTAAATTAGTACTTTCAAAGTACTTTGCCAAAGACTTTTACAAGAGCAGAGTAGGCAACTGGTAATTCCTATAGTCCCTGCTTTCTGGTACTATGCCTGGAGGTGAGCCCCTAGCCTGGTAATGATTTAATAATCAGATTATGGCAAAAAGTGATGGGCTATCTTCTGAGATTTGGTTATAAAAATGAGTCCGGGGCCAGTGGGATGGCTCAGTGGACAAAAGTGCCTGCTGCTAAGCCTTATTATCTGTTTATCCCTCGGACCCACGTGATGGAAGGAGAGAAGAGACTCCCAACTCCCACAAGTTGTCCTCTGACTTCCAAATATACACCAAAGCACACATACTAAATAAGTAAAAATGATAAAAAGTTAAGTTTAAAAAGAATCCCAGTACTTGGGAAGCAGAGGCAGACAAGTCTCTGAGTTTAGGGCCAGCCTGGTCTAGAGACTGAGTTCCAGGACAGTAAGAGCTACAATAGTGAGACCCTGTCTCCAAAACAAAACAAAACAAAACAAAACGTTCAACAAAAAATAATCTGGCTTTCACCCTGTTGTTCTTCTTGTTCACTGTGATGGAAGCCATCTTCCAAGTTGTGAACTGTTAGAAAGAGCCCATGGAATAAGGAACCAAGTCACCAAGGCACCTGTAATCCCCACGTCAGAGAGGCAGAGTCAATAGTGTCATGATTTCAAAGCCAGGCCAGCCAGGGCTATATCATGAATCTCATGTCAACTTGGGCTATACAGTTAAGGTCCTGCCTAGAAACACACACACACACACACACACACACACACACACACACACACACACACACACACAGAGGCACCTATGGCTGCTTACCCAGAGGACCCAAGTTTGGATCCCAGAAAGTATGTTTGGAGGCTTATAACTCTGACCCTAGATCTGATACCTTCCTCTGGCCCTTTTGGGTATCCCCCAACCCCAAATGGCATACACAACAAGCAAATGCATAAATTAAAAAATAAAATAAACAACCACCACCAGCAACAACAAAAACAAAACAAAACAAACCTACTCTGTGCCTGCATATATAATCCAGAGTTTGTAATAATAGTTGTTTAAAGTCACTGCGTATTAGAGCAGTTTCTTTTTTTTTTTCCTTTTTTTTAAAGATTTATTTATTATATGTAAGTGTACTGTAGCTGTCTTCAGACACACCAGAAAAGGGCATCAGATCTCATTACAGATGGTTGTGAGCCACCATGTGGTTGCTGGGATTTGAACTCAAGACCTTTGGAAGAGTAGTCAATGCTCTTACCCACTGAGCCATCTCGCCTGCAGTTTCTTATGTAATAGTGACTAATACATAAAAAGGATCTAGAAGCCGGGCGGGCGGGTGGCGCATGCCTTTAATCCCAGCACTCGGGAGGTAGAGGCAGGAGGATTTCTGAGTTTGAGGCCAACCTGGTCTACAAAGTGAGTTCCAGGACAGCCAAGGGCTATACAGAGAAACCCTGTCTCGAAAAACCAAAAAATAAAGAATAAATAAAGGGATCTAGAAGGCAGGCAGTGCATACCTTTAATCCTAGCACAAGGGAGGTGGAAGCTGGTGGATCTCTGAGTTCTAAGACAGCCTGGCCTACAGAGTGAGTTCCAGGATAGCCAGAGCTAAAACAGAGAAACCCTGTCTGGTGGGGACATGGGAGGAGCCACATGGGGCAGGGGTACTGTAACACTTTCTTTTTTTTTTTTTTTCAAGACAGGGTTTCTCTGTATAGCCCTGGCTATCCTGGAACTGACTCTGTAGACAAGGCTGGCCTTGAACTCAAAAATTCGCCTGCCTCTGCCCCATGTGCTGGGATTATAGGCGTCCGCCACCACGCCTGGCTGTTACACACTTTCAGTTACATCACAGTTGTCCTGGCTCCTCTACTTACTTCAAGGATGTCTTGGGCAAACCATGTAACCTATCTGCTCTCATCTATAAAATGAGTATAACAGGGCCAGGCGTGGTGGCACACGCCTTTAATCCCAGCTGCTACAGTATAACAGTAGCACACTGCTACAGTAGTATACTGCTCTACAGTATAACAGTACCTCTCTAGTAACAATTCTGCAACAGGTGGAACCACTGACACAAACTGAAAAGGATATAGAAAAGGTTTCCACTCTGTGGAAAAAGGCTTCTTTGCTTGTGGATTCCAATGGAGGCTGTTCTGCTTGAGGCGATCCATCGACTGACTGGAATGTGGCAGAGGTGTCCTTTCTGAAACCAAGTAGGACTGTTAGTAACTGCTGTACCATTCTTCTTAAATCTTCTGAGCCTAGCTGTTCCACACACACCACATATCAAATTATTAAAATTATTAAAAAATAATTTTGGGGGCTGGTGAGATGGCTCAGCGGGTAAGAGCACCCGACTGCTCTTCCGAAGGTGAAAAGTTCAAATCCCAGCATCCACATGGTGGCTCACAGCCATCTGTAACGAGATCTGGCGCCCTCTTCTGGAGTGTCTGAAGACAGCTACAGTGTACTTACATATAATAAATAAAATAAATCTTAAAAAAAAAAAAATTTTGGTCAAGCCATTCCTCTGCTTATAAATAAAGGGATCTAGAAGCCAGGCAGTGCATACCTTTAATCCTAGCACAAGGGAGGTGGAAGCTGGTGGATCTCTGAGTTCTAAGACAGCCTGGCCTACTAAATTATAGGCTCTAAATTTTTCAGTCTGGGAGTCACAACTCTTTACAATTTAGCCAGCCTCTCCTAGCTCATTCACAGTTCTCCAACAATATTTTACATAACTTTAGTAAACACAAAATAAGGCTTTCAAGGGTTTAAGTACTGAATAATAATATAATTTAAACCACTTCACAGAAATAATTCTTTTTCTTTTTTGAGACAAGAGTCTCACTTTATAACCCAAGCTGGCCTAGAATTCACAGCAATCCTCCTGTCTCGGCCTCTTAAGTGTCAAGATTACTACTGTGGGCAATATGCGTGTGTACATGTGTATATATGCAATATCTATGTGAATGCATGTGCCCAGGCACATGTATAGAAATCAGAGAAGAACTTTGTGGAGTCAGATCTTTTCCTACCTTTATGTGGGTTCAGGGCTTGAACTCATGTCAGCAGGCTTGCATGGCAAGTACCTTTACCTGGTAAGCCACCCTGCTGGCCCATGAGTTTACCTCTCAGTGTGAGAAGGAATAGCTTAGGTATTGTTATGTACATGGGCCCTTGTTTCTCACTACCTCAAATACAAAATTCAAGTCACAGGCTGGAGAGATGGCTCAGTGGTTAAGAGCACTGACTGCTCTTCCAGAGGTCCTGAGTTCAATTCCCTGCAACCACTTGGTAGCTCACAATCATCTGTAATGGGATCTGATGCCCTCTTCTGGTGTGTCTGAAGACAGCTACAGTGTACTCATATATATAACATAAATAAATAAATAGATCTTTAAAAAAGAAAATTCAGGGCTGGTGAGATGGCTCAGCGGGTAAGAGCACCCGACTGCTCTTCCGAAGGTGATAAGTTCAAATCCCAGCATCCACATGGTGGCTCACAACCATCCGTAACGAGATCTGGCGCCCTCTTCTGGATTGTCTAAAGACAGCTACAGTGTACTTACATATCATAAGTAAAATAAATCTTTAAAAAAAAAAAAAAAAAAAGAAAATTCAAATCAAAGACAGTATCTTTCCATTTCAAGAAGAGAGATCAGAAAAATACAATTTAAAAGAAAACCAAATACAAAGCCAGCCAAGTAAGTCATTCTTCATTTTCAGTGAAAGCAATCTGGACAAATCTCCTTACTATATAGAGACTACCCATAAGTTCTGTGACTCTAGAAAATCCTGACTAATACATCTATTAAGCCATTTTTTTTTCCAGTTTTGTTTGTTTGAGACAGGGTTTCTCTGTGTAACCCTAGCTGTCCTGGAACTCACGATTGTAGACCAGGCTGGCCTTGAACTCAGGGATCTCTGCCTGCCCCCCCCCTAAAAGAAAGAAAATTATCCCAAGACAATTCCTCAGAGATTTACAGATAAAAATCAGAAAAATGTGGTTCTTGAGGGGGAAGGGGGAATCAGAAGATTCCTAAAACCTAGACATTTATTTCAAAGATCTCTGAGAAATATAAAATGGCTTCATTATCAAGGTTAAGAAAGCCCAAACCTGGGCTGGGTGTGCTGGCACAGGCCTTTAATCCCAGCATTCATCATACAGAGGCAGGGGGATCTCTGTGAGTTCCTAGGTCAGCCTGGTGTACAAAGTGGGTTCCAGGATAGGCATAAGAGTCAGGGCTGTTACACAGAGAAATCCTGTCTCAAACAACAACAGAAAGAAAGAAAGAAAGAAAGAAAGAAAGAAAGAAAGAAAGAAAGAACAAGAAAGTTCTGGAGAGATGGCTCAGAGGTTAAGAGCACTGACTGCTTTTCCAGAGGTCTTGAGTTCAATTCCCAGTGTCCATATGGTGGCTCACAACCATCTGTAATGGGATTTGATGCCTTCTTCTGGTGTGTCCAAAGACAGCTACAGTGTACTCACATACATAAAACAAATGAATAAATTTAAAAGAATGAGAAAGAAAGAAAAATATTTGTGAATTTGTCACCAAGAGAAAAAATTTATTCACATTAAGGCTGACTATATTTTGAAATAGTATTCATGGTATCACTAAATCCAAATTATGATTGTTTGTAGACATGCTACTAGATATTAACTCTCTTTTTCTCCTCTCCCTCTTCTCTACACCTCTCTTTGTCACAGGGCCTCAAATTAGCCTGGAACTGAGAGTTCCAAGAACTTAAAGAGTTGTATGATGCCAGGCACTGGTGGCACAGGCCTGTAATCTCAGCACTTGGGAGGCAGAGGTAGGTGGATTTCTATCTTCAAGGCCAGCCTGGTCTACAGAGTGAGTTCCAGGACAGCCAGGGCTACACAGAGAAACCCTGTCTCGAAAAACCAAAAATAAATAAATAAATAAATAAATAAAAGTTGTATGATACCGCTACCATTTTAATAAAGTGCTAGAGATCAAATCTTGAGCCGAGTGCACGCTAGGCTAATTCCCAGCCCAGCATGAACTAATTAAGGAAGGAAGGAAGGGAGTGAAGGAGGGAAAGGACATGTTATTACATAACTTCATTTTACTACCTTGCTAACTATTTACTGTGTGATTGCTTAATTTACAACCCCGTGTGATTTACTCTATACATTTAAGACTGTCCTCTCTCTCAAAAAAGGTTTATTACAAAATTTCGTTCGTGATACGGCGTCAGGCACATCTAGAGGCTACCGAAGCCGAGCAACAGAGAAGGCTAGCCTTCTTCAGAGCTCAGGAAGAATTCAACCTCGCTCACCAAGTCATGGAAGAGAAGGTGCCCGCTGCGTCCCCCGCCCCCTGCTCCAAGCCGTTGCTCCCCAAGCCATTCCAACGCCCACAGCCTGGATAACTCACGGTTCTGTGCCTCCCTCTTCCGGGACAATTCCTTCATCTATCAGCTCCCGAACTTTCTGGGGAGTCCCTTCAGGGGAACGAACGACTGAACCCCAAGTCTTTTCAATACCCGCGGCAAACAGCTGCCCCTCACTGGAAGCCGCCATCTTGGTCCGTTCGGAATTGGGTTCCCTCGCGTGTTTAGGCTCAGAAACTCACGTTCTGAGTTAAGCCCCGCCCCCTGACCTATCAAAATAGTGACGGCAAGTCCCACCTTTTCCTGGTTATCTAAAAGAATTTAAGAGTGGTTATGTCGTTTAAGACTAAGTTTTAAGACTAAGTGTAGATTATTTGCATACTTAGATTAACAAAGAGTTTTCTTTTTTTTTGTTTTTGTTTTTTGTTTTTTGTTTTTTTTCCGAGACAGAGTTTCTCTGTATAGCCCTGGCTGTCCTGGAACTCACTTTGTAGACCAGGCTGGCCTCGAACTCAGAAATCCGCCTGCCTCTGCCTCCCAAGTGCTGGGATTAAAGGCGTGCGCCACCACGCCTGGCAAGTTTTCTTTTTTGATATAGAGTTTTCTATGCAGTCCTGGAATTCAAGAGATCTGCCTGCCTATGCTTCCGGAATGCTAGGATTAAAGTCGTGTGCCACCACACACACACACACACACACACACATACACACACACACACACACACACACACACACACACACAAAAGTTGTAAATGCGATGTCTCTCCAGCTTCAGTGGGAAGCCTGCCTTTCTTTCTTTCTTTCTTTCTTTCTTTCTTTCTTTCTTTCTTTCTTTCTTTCTTTCTTTCTGGGTTTTTCGAGACAGGGTTTCTCTTTATAGCCCTGGCTGTCCTGGAACTCACTTTGTAGACCAGGCTGGCCACGAACTCAGAAATCAGCCTGCCTCTGAAGGAGTGTGCCACCACGCCCAGCGGGAAGTCATACTTTCATAAAAGCCATACCGACTCTCCTAAAATACATTGTTTTCTAGGTAAGGAAATGTCAGTGTTTAATTGAGAACAAGTAATTTAAAACCCTTCCTAGGATTGTGTAATTAGTGGAAGAAGTTTATGGCTTTGACACCATCCTCTTTTTTTTTTTTTTTTTTTTTTTTTTGGTTTAGAGACAGGGTTTCTCTGTATAGCCCTGGCTGTCCTGGAACTCACTTTGTAGACCAGGCTGACCTCGAACTCAGAAATCCACCTGCCTCTGCCTCCCGAGTGCTGGGATTAAAGGCGTGTGCCACCACGCCTGGCCATCCTTTTTAAGCAAACGTTTATTAACTATTGCCTTGATATACTGGGAACTGTAGATAAAACAGGGAACAAAAGAGGTGATGTTGTCAATGCTGGGGGAACAAACCCATAGCCTCACACAAGCTAGGTAAGCAGCTCTACCACGGAACCACATCCCCAGGTTCTTCCTATAATTTAACAATTATCACTATACATGCTCCAAAGAAGGCCCACTGAGCACCTAATTTGGCTTTGGAGTCTTGAGAAAAGCCACGTTCGATGCCTCTGCCACTCAAGGGTACCAGCAAGGGTATTAGAAACTCCAGGCAGTCCTACCTGCAAAGTTCAGCGTCAGCCTAAGTTACATTTTTAAAAGGGAGTGGGCCTGGAGAGAAGACTCAACAGTTAAGAGCATCTGTTGTTCTTGCAGAGAACCTAGATTCAGTTCCCAGCATCTACATGGCTGTTCAGAACTCTCCCTTCTCCAGTTCTTGGGGATCCAGGACTTTTCTTTCAACCTCCAAGGGTACATGGTGCACTTACATACACACAGGCAACACGTTCATACACATTAGATCAATAAACCTTTAAAAAGTTTCTTTTAAAGGGGGAGGTGGGGAGGTAGAGGGGAGAGTCAGTGGTTAAGAGCACCGTCAACTTGTGTGCTCTTGGTATGGTTTCTCATGTTGGATAGCTCATAACCATCTGTAATTCCAGTACTGGGGCATCTGAAGCTCTCCTCTTGCTTTCCCAGGCACCTCCGTGAACATGAGTACAGATCTATGCTCAGGAACACACACATACAACAAAATTAATCATTTTTTTTAAAAAAAGAACCCTTTGGGATGGAGAGATGGATTAACGGTTAGGGGCTCTTCCAGAGGCCCTAAGTTCAATTTTCAGCAACCTCATGGTGGCTCACAACCATCTGTAATGGGATTTGATGCCCTCTTCTGGTGTGTCTGAAGACAGATACAGTGTACTCATTTTATTTATTTATTTATTTATTTATTTATTTATTTATTTGGTTTTTCAAGACAGGGTTTCTCTGTATAGCTCTGGCTGTCCTGGAACTCACTTTGTAGATCAGGCTGGCCTCTAACTCAGAAATCCTCCTGCCTCTGCCTCCCAAGTGCTGGGATTAAAGGCATGTGCTAACACTCCCTAGTATTTATTTTTATTTATTTTTCAGTGTACTCATATATATATATATATATATATATATATATATATATATATATATAAAATAAATACATCTTTTTAAAAAAGTACACTTCTATAGAGCAGCAGAAGGAGAGATGAGGGGTTGTGAACCCTAGGCTTTTTGTTGTTGTTGTTTGTTTGTTTGCTTGTTTTTGTTTTTCAGATAGTGGTTTCTTTGTGTAGCCCTGGCTGTCCTGGAACTAGCTATGTAGACCAGGCTGACCTTAAACTCACAGAAATCTGCCTGCCTCTTCCTCCTGAGTGCCACCACTACCATGTGGAAACCCAGTCTTAGTACTGATGTGGATGAGGTCGTTGGGAAGAAAGCTGTACAGGATCTTCCAAAACCTCCAGCTGAGGACTATTGTGTAGGGACAGTGAGCAAAGAGGACAGAAGGATCATCTCTCTTCTTTCAGCTTACATCCTATGGCTCCTGACTCTAACACAGTTCCTAGACACTGGAACTTGAAACCCATGGACCTAGCATGTGGGTGCAGAAGCAGACAGATCTCTGTAAGTTTGAGGTCACCTGGTCTCTATAATTCCAGTCCAGTCAGAGCTCCATGAGGCCTCTTTCCAAAAAAGGAGGGGGCAAAGGAAGAAAACGAAGCCCCCTTACTGCAAAATTTGGTTCTATGCCTTGCAGCCAAGAGCCAGACATTTCAGCAAAACTGAAAACAGCCTTCAGAGATAATACTGGGTTTCCTGGTGACAACCTGTCTTTCTCAAACAAGAATATTTTAATAAATAAACTGCTTATGCAGAGACGGAATGCCTGTGGTCTTGAACTTTATGGTATCAAATTTTGTTAGCACTCCTATCGTTCCTAAACATAAATGGCACAGCTGGTAAATAGACCTTTCTTTTTTTAAGATTTATTTATTTATCATATGTAAGTACACTGTAGCTGTCTTCAGACACTGCAGAAGAGGGCATCAGATTTCGTTATGGATGGTTGTAAGCCACCATGTGGTTGCTGGGATTTGAACTCGGGACCTTCAGAAGAGCAGTTGGGTGCTCTTACCCGCTGAGCCATCTCACCAGCCCTGGTAAACAGACCTTAAAATGCCATTTATAGGCAGGTGGTGGTAGTGCTCACCTTTATCTCAGCAGGTGATATTTGAGTTTGAGACTAGCCTGGACTACAGAGTGAGTTTCAGGACAGCCAGGGCAGCACAGAGAAACCCTGTCTCTAAAAAACCAAGGGAAAATGCCATTTATAAAAGGAAGTCCTTTGAGAGAAATAAGAAACTATCTTTTTACTTAATTTTTTTTTTGGGGGGGGGGGGTTTGAGACAGGGTTTCTCTGTATAGCCTTGGCTGTCCTGGAACTCACTTTGTAGACTAGGCTGGCCTCGAACTCAGAAATCCGCCTGCCTCTGCCTCCCGAGTACTGGGATTAAAGGCGTGCGCCACCACGCCCGGCTCTTTTTACTTAATTTTAATTCTTTATTTTTTTTTAAAGATTTATTCATTTATTATTTACACAGTCTTCTGCCTGCATGTGTGCCTGCAGGTCAGAAGAGGGCACCAGATCTAATTATAGATGATGTCAAGCCACCATGTGGTTGCCAGGAAGTGAATTCAGGACCTTTTAACCTCTGAGCCATCTCTCCAGCCCCCTACATCTTTAATTCTTTTGTTTGTTTGTTTGTTTGTTTTTGTTTTTTGTTTTTTTTGAGACAGGTTTTCTCTGTATAGCCCTGGCTGTCCTGGAACTCCCTTTGTAGACCAGGCAGGCCTCGAACTCAGAAATCCTCCTGCCTCTACCTCCCAAGTGCTGGGATTAAAGGCGTGCACCACCACGCCCGGCTTACATCTTTAATTCTTAAAGTTCTCTCTCTCTCTCTCTCTCTCTCTCTCTCTCTCTCTCTCTCTCTCTCTCTCTCTGTTTCTCTCTGTCTCTCTGTCTCTGTCTCTGTCTCTGTCTCTCTCTTTCCAGACAGGATTTGATTGTCCTAGAACTCACTTTGTAGACTCAAACTCATGGAGATCTTTCTGCCTCTGCCTCCCAAGGGCCAGGATGTAAGGATGCACCATCATGACTCACTCATGTTTTTGTTGTAGTTGTTGTTTGTTTTTTGTTACTATTGTATATCTGTGGTGTGTGCGTGTGGACACATGTCCCACAGCATATATGTAGGCCAGAAGGTGACTTGTGGAGTCAATTCTCTCCTTCTGCCTTTTCAAGGGTTCCAGGGATCAAAATGAAGTAAGTGGTCAGAAAGTACCTTCACTTTCTGAGCCAGCTCACCCGACCTGCTTAATCTTTAAATCTTATCTTAATTACAGATTTGGATCAATGGAACTTAAGAAGCCACAGAATCACATGACACCTAAGTGTGACTCTTCTGAGATGCCTGAACTCATGTCTGGACAGCCCCTTTGCCTGCAGAGCCATCTCACTGGCCCCTACCTAGCCTATTTGAAATGTACAAGTTTAATCCCAGTGTTTGTGGGGCAGGGGCAGGCAGATTTCTGAGTTCAAGGCCAGCCTGGTATAATGAGTGAGTTCTAGGATAGCCACGCTACACAGAAAAATCCTGTCTCGAAAAACAAACAAACAACACACACACACACACACACACACACACACACACACACACACACACACTGAGTTTAAGGAGATGTCTCTCAATGGGTAAGAGCAGCCAAGCTTGACCACTTAAGTTCAATGCCTAGAACCCATGTGACTCATATGGCTTTGGGTATGTGCATGCATACATGTATGCTTGAATAGTGTCCATGTAAATATTCACGTGTGTGAAGCCCAGAGGTCAAACTTCAATGTCTGCCTTGTTGGTGTTTTTTTTTTTTTCCCTGACGTTGATTTTTATTTGGAATCCTCGACTTTCGGAAATTTCTCACCGCCGTTCCTTCGGTCTCTGCCGAGCTTCGCCCCTTCTGCTATCAGTCTCTGTCCCCTTCCGACCCCGCACCTTCAGCTTGCCATGGCGCCGCTGACGCCGCAGCTGCCTGTTTTTTGTTTTTTTAAGATAATGTCTCTACCAGTGCCTGGCAAATACAGAAGTGGATGCTCACAGTCATTTATTGGATGGAACACAGGGCCCCCAATGGAGGATCTAGAGAAAGTACCCAAGGAGCTGAAGGGGTCTGCAACCCTATAGGAGGATCAACAGTATGAACTAACCAGTACTCCCAGAGCTCGTGTCTCTAGCTGCATATGTAGCAGAGGATGACCTAGTCGGCCTTCATTGGGAAGAGAGGCCCCTTGGTCTTGCCAACTTTATATGTCCCAGTACAGGGGAACACCAGGGCCAAGAAGCAGGAGTGGGTGGGTTGGGGAGCAGGGCGGGGAGAGGGTATAGGGGACTTTTGGGATAGCATTTGAAAGGTAAATGAAGAAAATATCTAGTAAAAATTGAAAAAAAAAAGATAATGTCTCTAAATGGTTTAAAACTTGGCAAATAGGTTAGGCTGGCTTGTCTGAGAGTCCCAGGGAACTACCTGTTTCTACCTCCCCAGCACCAGGACTTCCAGCGTGTGCCACCATGCCTGGCTTATGGGGGACATGGAGGTTGGAGTGGGGCTCAGGTTTTTAGTTAGGTGGATTCTGAGGATCAACATCAAGTTCTTACAGTTACAAGGCAAAGACCAAATGCCTGACTGGATATGAGAGAGGGGTTAAAAAGCTCTGAGTGTGCCGGGCGTGGTGGCGCACGCCTTTAATCCCAGCGCTCAGGAGGCAGAGGCAGGCAGATTTCTGAGTTTGAGGCCAGCCTGGTCTACACCTGAGTTCCAGGACAGCCAAAGATACACAGAGAAACCCTGTCTCACCACCCCCCAAAAGCTCTGAATGAGGGTCTGTAGATAGATAATCTGTAGAGAGTGCTTGCCTAGCTTAAACTGTGTAAATTGGGCATAGTGGTCTTGGGTAAGTGGAGTGAGGAGGATAAGAAGTTCAAGAGTGCCGGGCGTGGTGGCGCACGCCTTTAATCCCAGCACTTGGGAGGCAGAGGCAGGTGGATTTCTGAGTTCGAGGCCAGCCTGGTCTACAGAGTGAGTTCCAGGACAGCCAGGGTTACACAGAGAAACCCTGTCTTGAAAAACCAAAAAAAAAAAAAAAAAAAAAAAGAAGTTCAAGAGTGTCCTCTGCTACATAGCATGTTCAAGGCTCGCCTGAGTGTTCTCTCTCTCTCTCTCTCTCTCTCTCTCTCTCTCTCTCTCTCACACACACACACACAAAAGTTCTATAGTTCATTCTGTCCTCAACAGTAGGGCTGTGTGATGGCTATTCCTGGATGTCAACTCGAGTACACCCGGATTGAACTACAATCCAGAAATGGAGGGCACATCTGTGATCCAGATCTTGAGGCATAGTGGCCATGAAAAGTTTAGGCCCAGGTCGGTTGTACACATGCCATTAATCCCAGGAGACAGAGACAAGCAGATGTGAGTTCAAGGCCAGCATGGGACAGAGCAAGTTCCAAATCCAGGCATGGTGGTACACACCTTTAATCTGGGCTATACCTTCTGCTGGAGGCCTACATAAGGACAATGGAAGAAGGAAGACTCACTCTTCTTTGCTTGCACGTACTTGCCAGCACATCTGTTGGAGCCGATCTCTTCAGAATTCCAGTTTATACAGAAGATCAGCCGAAACACCTAGCCTTGTGGACTGAACAACTACTAGATCCTTGGACTTCCCATACACAGCTGTTGGGTTAGTTGGACTGCAGACTGAAAGACATTCCAATATGTTCCCTTAATATAGACAGACATTCTCTAAGTTCTGTGACTCTAGAGAACCCTGACTAATACAGGCTGTCTACGTGACTATCTACAGGGAAGAATTTTCTAGCTCCTGCTAGTTCCTAGGCAGAGTTTCCCACAAATCCCCCTTTTGAATGAATGACTTTATTTTTTTTCAGAGTGCTTTCAGCTCACAGTGAATTACATAGAAAGCACAGAGAGCTTGGCGTGGTGGCGCACGCCTTTAATCCCAGCACTCGGGAGGCAGAGGCAGGCGGATTTCTGAGTTTGAGGCCAGCCTGGTCTACAGAGTGAGTTCCAGGACAGCCAAGGCTACACAGAAAAACCCTTTCTCAAAAAAACAAAAACAAAAAAACAAAACAAAACAAAACAAAACAAAAAAAAAGAAAGCACAGAGAGTTTGCAGCCATTTTGTTCCTGCTGTGCGGCTTCCCCATCTATCAACACGCTGTACCCGCCAGTGTGCGGTTCATTGGTTAGAATCAATGGACCAGCCTTGACACACCATCATCAGCCAAAGTTCATAGTCTACACTATGTAATCTAGAATTGTTCCTTTGAAAACTATTCTTAAAAACCTCTCCATGGGGCTGGTGAGATGGCTCAGCGAGTAAGAGCACCCGACTGCTCTTCCGAAGGTGACAAGTTCAAATCCCAGCATCCACATGGTGGCTCACAACCATCCGTAATGAGATATGGCGCCCTCTCCTGGAGTGTCTGAAGACAGCTACAGTGTACTTACATATAATAAATAAAATAAATCTTTAAAAAAAAAAAAAAAACCTCTCCATGAGGGGAAAAAAAAATCAAATCTACATTTCTTTTTTGTTTAATTTGTTTGTAGACCAGGCTGGCTTCGAACTCACATAGACCCACCTGCTTCTACTCCCTGAGTGCTGGGACTAAAGGCATGAATTGCCACACCCAGCTTTAAAATCTTGTTTTAAAATCTAGAGGGAGGCCGGGTGTGGTGGCGCACGCCTTTAATCCCAGCACTTGGGAAGCAGAGGCAGGCGGATTTCTGAGTTTGAGGCCAGCCTGGTCTACAAAGTGAGTTCCAGGACAGCCAGAGCTACACAGAGAAACCCTGTCTTGAAAAACCAAACCAAACCAAACCAAAACCAAACCAAAACCAAACCAAACCAAACCAAAACAAAAAACTATAGGGAGAGCAGCAATACAGTGAACTCTGAGGGTCCATCATCTAGCTACAACAAGCATCAATTCTTAGCTGTTTCTGATCTTAATGATCACCTTCCTCCAGTATTCTCCACACTACCCTACCACATCCCCAGCCACTACCCTTAGCCACTGGGCTGTTTTTCTAGTTCTGTCAGAGGATTTTTTTTTTATATAACTATTTCCACATAATTTTCTTTATTAAATATCTGCTTTTTCAGCTGGACAACGGTGGTGCACGCCTTTAGTCCCAGCACTCAAGAGGTAGAGAGGCAGGTGGATCTCTGATTTCAAGGCCATCCTGTTCTACAGAGTAAGTTCCAGGGCCTCACAATAACCCTGTCTTGACACCCACCCCCTCAATTTATGTGTGTGTGTGTGTGTGTGTGTGTGTTTGCATGTCTGCCAGTATGGCTGTGCACTGTTTCATGTTTCTGGGCCACAGAGGCCAGGAAAGGGGGTTGGATTTCCTGGAATTGGAGTTACAGATGGTGTGGGCCACTATGTTGGTGCTATGAATGGAATATAGTTCTTCTAGAAGAGCAGCCAGTGCTTTTAACAGGCAAGTCATCTCTCCAGCTAACCTCCCACCCCAATTCCTTCCTTTGGAGCCAGTATCCCACTTTATATCTCTGGTTGGCCTAGAACATATATAGACCGGACTAGCTCTAATTCACAGAGACCCACCTGCCTACCTCTACCTTCTGAGTGGCTGGAATTACTACCACGCCCAAAAACCTTTTAAAGGTTTATTTACCTTTATGTGTATGAAGTTATGTGTACTCTGTGTGTAAAGAACTGAACTACAGGCAGTTGTGAACTGTCTGGTGTGGGTGCTGGAAGCAAACCTGGGTCCCTTAGAATAAGCTCTCTTTTTTTTTTTTTTTTTTTAAGATTTATTTTATTTATTATGTAAGTACACTGTAGCTGTCTTCAGACACTCTAGAAGAGGGTGCCAGATCTCGTTACGGATGGTTGTGAGCCACCATGTGGATGCTGGGATTTGAACTTATCACCTTCGGAAGAGCAGTCGGGTGCTCTTACCCGCTGAGCCATCTCACCAGCCCAGAATAAGCTCTCTTAACTGCTGAACCATAGCTCCTAACTTTAAAACAAAATAACCACCGAGTCCAGTTGGTGTTCCGTGTGTGTGTGTGTGTGTGTGTGTGTGTGTGTGTGTGTGTGTGTGTTTATACACTGGAGCATGAGCAATACCAGTAGCCATACCCTTGAAGAAAATGACCCTCATCCAGTAGCCCTCAGTTGTCCAGAGTTCCTCAGCTGGAAGCAGAGCCTTACACCACACAGACTTGTGCTGGAATGTTGATCAGCCTGGTCTTGTACAGGTAACCATAGCTGATATTTATGTGAAGTGCAGTGAGTAGAGTCTCATAGCACTGCCTCCCGTCTTTCAGCTCCTACATTCTGTCTGCCTTTACCCCCTGAGCCATTTCACTGGCCCTCATTGTCCCCGGCCCCCTTAAGCCTACTGCATTATCATGTTATACTGTCATATGATGCTAGTGATGGCAGACATTCAAGGGGAAGGTCTCTTAACTCATTATGGGTGGCATCCTACCATTCCTTGTTTATACAGAATTCTCCTAGAAAGACAACAATTCTTGGCTCTGGAGGGATGGCTTAGTGATTAAAGAGCACTGACTGCTCCTCCAGAGGTCCTGAGTTCCATTTCCAGGCACCCCAATCTAACAGGATCCACCGCCCTCTTCTGGTGTGTCTGGAGACAGCTACAGTGTACTTGTATGCATAAAATAAATGAATAAAGTTTAAAAAAAGAATATTTCCTTATATTAGAATCGTGTTGTTCAGTTGGTACAATTCATTTTGTTTAAAATGTATATATGAGTGCTTTGTTTGCATGTATATCTGTGTACCTTATGTGTGCCTGGTGCCATGGAGGCCAGAAGAAGGAATTAGACTCTTTGGGACTGGAGTTACAGATGGTTGTAAGTACCCTGTGGGTACTGGGAACCAAATCCAGGTCTTCTGGAAGAGTAGCTAGTGCTTTCAGCTGCTGGGTCATCCCTCCAGCTGTGGGAGTACAATTCTTTAGAAAAATTAACACTCATTAGGGTTTTTTTTTTTCTCCTGTTTTAGGACCACAGACTTTGGTTTTGGGGAGTGGCTAGGAACAGTCTCATAAATCGCAGAGTGACTTTAAACTCATTATATAGCCAAGGCACTTGAATTTATGGGCCTCCTAGTTCTACCAGTGAGGTGTTGGGCTGGGGAGACAGGCAAGCACTATTACGCTAGGCTTCTGTTTGGTCCTGCCTTTTTTCTTTCTTTCTTTTTTTTTTTTCTTCTTCGAGACAGGTTTTCTCTGTATAGCCCTGGCTGTCCTGGCACTCACTTTGTAGACCAGGCTGGCCTCGAACTCAGAAATCCACCTGCCTCTGCCTCCCAAGTGCTGGGATTAAAGGTGTGCGCCACCACGCCCAGCTCCTGCCTTTTTTCTTAAATTTAATTTAATTTAATATGTCTGGGTGTTTTGCCTGCACGTATGTCTGTCTGTACATCACTTGCATGCCCAGCGCCTAGAGGAGGTCATAATAGAGTGTCTGATCCTGAATTTGGAGTTACGGGTGGGTGAGAGCTGCTCTGTAAGTACTAGGAATCGAACCCAGATCCTCTGGAAGACCAGCCAGTGCTCTGCATACATCCTTCTAGCTCTTGGTGGTCCTGTTTTGTTTTGAGTCAGGATTTTATGCAGCTAAGGTTGGCCTTGAACTTGTAATGTATCTGAGTGGGGCTGGATTTGAATGCCTCAGGGATTACAAGAGTGTGCCACCATGCTGAGTTTTATACTGTGGTGGGAGACTGCACCTTCGGTGCTAGACAAGTACTTTAAACAACCTTCAAATGGAACCTTCAAATTTCTGATATTTCCATTTGAAGTGCTTTGAGCTACCTTCATCCCCAGCACCACGGGTTTCCTTTTTTTCAGATGTCAGACATTTCAATAAACTGTATCATAACGCATAATGGATAAAAATTCTTCTTTTCCTACAGAAACTGGGTGTGGAGACAAAACCAAAATTTCATGGCGACTTGAAATTTGCTCACTGAGATCAAAGGAGACTTCTGGTCTCAGCACTTTCTCCTTCTCCACCCCAATCCTTAAAATAAAAAAAAAAAAAATCCAACATGTGAGGTTCTCATGTGTGAAACATCAAGGGGGTCGGCAGTCCATCAGATTAGATCTCGAAAGGTTTTGTTTCCCTTGAAGAAATTTATGTTTTTTTCCTTTTTTGGAAACAGCAATGTGTATCTGCATTTTCCCACTGTGCACTGCGCCTCCCCAACTTCAAAGCCAAATTTTCTGTTTAATTTTGAAACGATGGGAATTTCTGATATTTACATTTTAAAATCACATCGTCCGTTCCATTTTCTGTCGTTAATTGTGTATAATGTAAGACAATTGAGGTGGGTTGTTTGTGTGTGTGTTTGAGTAAAACATTTACATGATCGTATGTCATCTAAGAAAGTATCTTTTTCTATTTTTTTCTTGGCAGGCATACATAAGCCGCGTGTTTAAATAAAGATCTTCACTGATGTATGCGAAGCCTGAAAGGTTTTCTTATTGAAATTTTCAGTAGTGTTTCTATGATTACTCTAATAGTGAACAGTTTTCGGTATTTGCTAATCAGGTTTAAAGCTGTTTGCTCTTGACGTGGCTTCTGCAGGGGAAGGGTACAGGCAGTGCCACCGTGAGACAAAACAAATGATGAAAGCCAGGAGTTTTTTAGATTGCATCTGACTCCTCCCCCTGCCCCCACTTCCCGTGAGCCCTTTGTGTGTGGCAACAGTCCGCAGACCGGGGCTCAGTCTGCAGAGCTGCAGACAGATGTACCAACACCAAGTCCATGCATTATGTACATATGATGTTTCTAGATGCAGTGCTTATGGGACAGAATTCCGGAGTATCGACCATGCTGGGGCAGCAACCCTGCTTGGGAGTCTCCTCTGGCATAGCCTCCCCGCTCGGCCTTTGACTATCTGGTCTGAGCCCCCAGCATCCCGGAGAAGCGGGCGAGCTCCGGGAATCGATGCGCTCTCTGAGCGGCTGCTTATGTCTTTTCTCCCCCCCACCTCTTTTAGCTATAGCTATGGTTACCACGTCTCTCCCCGCCTCCCTCCACCTGCCAAGAAAGAGACTGCCCATTGGTCCACTGTCACCAAGGCGGCCAGCCATTGGTTGCCGGTGAGCCCGGCGCTCCCCCGGACCCCGTCTCCCGGGTCTCTTGAGGAGCCCGGGAAGGAGGCTCGGCTCGCGCTGCCGGGGCAGGGGCTTGCCGGGACCGGGCTGCGGCAATCGTTAGCGGGCCATGTCGGCTGCCCAGGGCTGGGACCGGAACCGCCGGCGGGGAGGAGGCGCGGCCGGCGGGGTCGGCGGGGTTAGCGGGGCCGGCGCGGCCGGTGGGGGTCGGGGCACCGGACAGCTCAACCGATTCGTGCAGCTCTCGGGACGGCCGCACCTGCCAGGTGAGTGGTGGGGCCGCTGCCGGCGGGAAGGTGGCGGCCGCCGGGCTCTGCCACCTCTCGGACACACAGCAGAGGGAGGACAGGGAAGCAGAGCACCAGGAAGGTGGCGTTGAGGTCAGGAGGGGAACCGGAGCACGCCTGAAGAGAAGTCTCGCTGTGTCGACAGCTCGGGGAGGAGAGTTGTATTTTCCTCCCGAAGGAGAGGCCGCTGTCTCTTTGACATTCCCAAATGTTTCGCTTGCCCGGTTCCTAATCTTTTCCCCTTCCGCGGACGGATGTTGTGAAAGAAAGACATTGGTGTTTAACTGTGGAAAATTATTTCAAAAGGAGTGCCAAATTAAGGAGAGGAGACAAGAGCAATATAGGAGTGATTTTGTTTGAAAGGAAAAAAAAAAAAGCCAACCAACTGTGTAAGAGTTGGGTATTTTGAAACGGAATGAGCATGTGAAAGTGTGTGTGTGTGTGTGTGTGTGTGTGTGTGTGTGTGTTGGCTAGGGAGTATATGGGAAAGAAAATAAAAAAGATTAAGGGAAATGGTTGAATCAGTAATATTAGGGGATGTACAGAGACAGAATGGATAATGGTGTCTAGATTTTCAAAGGGGGAAATGAAGATCATGAATATAAAGAAACGAAATTGATGTGATCCCGGTATCAAAACTGAAAATTGGAAAAATATACCTATTGCTATAAATTTCATGGCTTAGTCTTTGAGTTCACATGCTTAAAAAAAAAAACAAAGTCAAGTAGGTATGTGTGTAAACAGTTGTAAAAAGCAAACGCTTACAAATTTTCAGTCTGTTAAAAGGAAGGTAGAGAATTAAATCATGCACAGAATGCCAATCATTTTATTGGGCAGTCGTGTTTTTTTTTTACCGTGAAGAGAATTGTCAGGAATGATGTATTAGACCTTCGCCATGTTTTTTTTTGTGTGTGTATGTGTGACTAGTGTTAAGTTGATTATATCAGTGGTATATTTGTTTAGTTTTGAGAACCTGATTGTTTCTGAATTGTGTTTACTATTGTGACTTGTTCTTCTAGGTAGTTAAAAACAATCAGTTGTTTAATTTAAAGATAACAAAGGGTGATTTTACTTATTCAAAAAGACAATTACTAATTTTTGTGATACGGTTTTTGATGTGTGCCAGAAATGTTCATTAATTCATTTGTGCATGCCATTAAAATAAAATTGAGACCTTT
Source organism: Mus minutoides (assembly GCA_902729485.2). NCBI lineage: Eukaryota > Metazoa > Chordata > Mammalia > Rodentia > Muridae > Mus > Mus minutoides. The sequence goes on along the minus strand of CACVCL010022342.1, from coordinate 5,074 downwards.
GTAAATAATCAAATATACTATAAATTGGATTTGAATAAACAGTATCAGACTGGGTATTCTGGAATTGCTAAATATGTGCTCTTTAACAAGAAAAATGGAGACATCTTTTTTGTTATCGCCAGTTAACAACAAAACCCTAGGTTGTGTGCATTACTAAGCCTAGAAGATAAATCCCTTGGCAAAGACTGGGTTTGCTCTCTGCCTGCAATCTTTTAAGTCTTTGGTCATAGATTAATTATTATACCATGAACTTCATGTGGGCATTCTCAGGGTCCTGCAACATATTGGTGCAGTTCCTCTCTGCTACCACATGAGGGCAGGATAAGCCATGATTTCAAATAAGGGTCTGAAGTATGGCGCTATTTCTGCATTCCCTTAGCACACGAGGACAAGAACAGCCATTTGTCCAGAGGTGAAGATAAAACGTGCTTAAACTGTGAAAATTGGAGAAGTGGAGTCGTCAGTCTTCGTTCTGCTTCCTTTCTTCCAGGCTGGCATTCAGTTCCTTCTTCCCACACAGGCGGTCTCCATCTTTACCTCGTTCTCAAAAATTAGAAAATTCCCAATAGCTCAATAATATACGTTGATACAAATAATAAATTCTTTCATACTAATCCTTTGTTCTCCTAGGTACTGCATATTATATCTCGTTACTCTATTTTGAAATAATTAAAAATATATTTTAAGTGGTAGTGAGGAATAGGAATGTGTAGGTCTGTTTTATGGCTGACGCTGGAAACCCATCTTTTCTTTTTTTTTAAAATTTTGTTTTGTTTGTTTGGTTATTAATTTTTTTATCTCTTGACTTCTGTCCCTATTTTCCAATTCACCCTTCTTTACCAAGGCTTCCACATACTTGAAGAACCTTTTTTCTTCTTTCTTACATTTTTGGGTGGGGAGTGAGACAGGGTTTCTCTGTATAGCCCTGGTTGTCCTGGAACTCACTCTGTAGACCAGGCTGGCCTGGAACTCAGAAATCTGCCTGCTTCTGCCTCCTGAGTGCTGGGATCAAAGGTGTGCGCCACCATGCCCGGCTTCTTTCTAACATTTCTGCCTTGTGCCCGGTCCCTGTGAAACAAAGCAGTACAACATGGTGGTGTTCCTGGAGTGTCCCCATTGTCTTTCAGGGATAGTATCTTTTGAGAAAATGTAAAAGACAAAAATCTTACTTTATAGCATGTAGACCAAGGTTGCTTCAAACTCAAAGTGATCTTCCAGGCTCTACCTCCTGTGCACTGGAGTTAAAGGCCTGTGCCTGGCTTGGTGGTAGGACCTTTACCCATCTACTTATGGGAATCTGAAAGCTGGGTCTCCTTAAGCTCCCCACCAACTTCAGTTATAATTAGCTACCTAGTCTTGTTCATTTTGCTTCCATTGTAACTAATTCTGTCACTGTCCTTTAGGGTCACTGCAGTAGCTCTCTAAGCAGTCTTCCTACTTCTGCTAGAGCCTCCTATTCATGTATCACTGATCTTTGAAAATACAAATTTTTATTATCTCTGTTTATAGCCTTTTTCTTTTAGCTTTTTTGCTTTTAACATAGGGTCTAACCTTTGTCCAGGCTGGCCTTGAGCCTTCCATCCTCCTGTGTCAGCTTCTAGAGCAGTGGCATACAGGCACGTGCCACCGTACCTAACCTTTCTTGTTGCTTCATTGCTCTCACAGCCTAAGACCCTTATTGCGTCCTAGAAGGCCCCACACCAGCTGCCTTCTGGCCTTGGGTTCTCCTCTATTTTGTTCTGTGCTCTCTGCTTTGCTTCTCTCAGCACAGGAAGCCACTGCGCACGGGCTTCTGTCCTGGAGGAACCTGTGTGCTTCCTCCTCTTATTTAACTTACCTTTCCTGGATCTCAGTTGTATTTTTTTCCATAGAGCCTTCTTTCACCTTTCTGACATGGCTCTTCTCACTGTACCCTCTCCTAGTATCACTCATTTTTCCTAAGGTATATGTAGCATTTGTGTATGAATATTTTTGGGAAAGATGTACTCTGTGTGTGTGTGTGTGTCTATTATATACACACAAATTATATCTGTATGCATGTACCACAATGTAATATATTAACAGTTTTTAACTAGGAACTGTAGAGAGGGCTCAGAAGTTAAGAAGCTGTTCTTCCAGAGCAGGTTTTCATTCCCAGCATCCACAGAGTGACTTATAACTAACCATCTGTAACTCTACTTCCAGGGCACCTGCTGTCCTTTGTGGCCTCCATAGGGACCAGGCATATAGGTGGTGTACAATCATCTAGGCAGGCAAAATATCTGAACACATAAAATTAAGATTTTTTTTTTTTTTAGGTCGAGTAGTGCATACCATTAATTCCAACATTTAGGAGTCAGAGGCAGGTGGATCTCTGTGTGTTTGAGGCCAGCCCGGTCTATGAAGAGAGTTCTGGGACAGCCAGGGCTACAGAGAGAATCCCTGTCTTGAAATTTTTTTTTCTTTTAATTTAAAAAAGATTAAATTAATATATTGGCATTATATGTAAGATATTCATGTATAATGACCTGATTGCTGTAGTTCAGTCCTGCATAGCCCCACTGGCTCTGGACAAACAGATAATATTGAGTCCTTAAAAGTATCAAGTACTACATCAGGCATTATGTCAGCACAGTGCTCTTGAAATTTTGAATATTGCCTTACTGTCTGCTATCTTTTTATTTCTAAAATATAATTTTTCCTTTAAAAACAGAACGTGTAGCTGGGCAGTGGTGACACATGCCTTTAGTCCCAGCACTCAGAAGGCAGAGGCAGGTGGATTTCTGAGTTTGAGGTCAGCCTGGTCTACAGAGTGAGTTCCAGGACAATCAGGGTTACAGAGAAACCCTGTCTCAGAAAACAACAACAAAAGCAAACAAAATACACAACAGAATGTGTGCGTGTGTGTGTGTGTGTGTGTGTGTGCACACGTGCGCATGCGCGCACTCGCGTGTGTGCACTCACATGTGCATGTGCACTCATCCCTTAGGTATGTACCACAGTGTGTATGTGGGTGTCAGAGGACAACTTTTGGGAGTCAGGTTTCTTCTGCATTCTACTGCGTGGTCTTAGGACTAGAACTTGGGTCATTAGATTTGGAAGCAAGCTCATTTACCTGCTAAGCCATCTTGCTGGCCCTTTTCTGCTCTTTTCTTTTCTTTCTTTCTTTCTTTTTTTTTTTTTTTTTTTTTTTTTTTTTTTTTTTTTTTTTTTTTTTTTTTTGTTTGTTTTTGTTTTTGTTTTTCAAGACAGGGTTTCTCTGTGTAGCCCTGGCTGTCCTGGAACTCACTCTGTAGACCAGGCTGGCTTCAAACTCAGAAATCCACCTGCCTCTGCCTCCCGAGTGCTCGAATCAAAGGCGTGCGCCATCACTATTATAGTGCGCTCTGCTATTTTCTAGGATATAGCAGTGATGTTATGTTTACCCCACAGGCTAAGAACATTTTTAGGTTTTTAGTTTAGTAATTAATAGTCTTTATATACCTAGGGAAAAAATAGGGAACGGTGCTGCTGGTTTTTTTTTGTTGTTGTTTTGGTTTGGTTTTTTGAGACAGGGTTTCTCTGTATAGCCCTGGCTGTCCTAGAACTCACTTTGTAAACCAGGCTGGCCTTGAACTCAGATATCCACCTGCCTCTGCCTCCCGAGTGCTGGGATTAAAGGCGTGCGCCACCACGCCAGCTGTTATTTAATGCTTGATAAAGCGTCAAATTGTCCTTTGTAAAGGTAGTGTCAGTTCCTGGTCTGATGACAGTGCTAACCTGCTGGTGGCTCTTGCTTGGTTCCTTCATTGGAATACCAGCCCCCTCCCCATCTTTGTAATAACTACGTATGGAACCCAGGCTTTGTACATGATAGGCAAGCATGCTACCCAGAAGCTGTTCTCCCAGGCCAGAGATTAGATATTTTTTTGGTTTGTGAGACTGGGTCTCACTCTGTAGCCCTGGCTGACTGGAACTCAGTATATGACCAGACTGGCCTCAAACTCACAGAGATCTTCCTGCTTCTGTCTCCCGAGTACTGGGATTAAAACCTTGTACCACCTCGACCTACAAGCCCCTTGTTTTTGGGTTAGGGTGTTACTGTGTAGCCCATACTGGCTGGGAATGTGTGGAAATCTTTCTTCTGCTTCTTGTCAACTGCTGGTATTATAAGAATGTGCATTATGCCCGGTTAAACTTTTGCTTTATCTTTTAAAAAATGTATACAGGTGTTTTCCTTGCATGTATGTGTCTATCTGTGTACCTTGTGAGTACTGGGTGCTCTCAGAGATCAGAAGAGAGCATCAGATCCCCTGGAACTGGAATTATTGTGTTGTGAGCCACCATGTGGGTTCCGGGAATTGAAAATTGGTCCCCCGGGAGAAGCAGAGCCAGTGCTCTTTTTTTTGGGGAGGGGTGGGGGGACTCAAGACAGGGTTTCTCTGTGTAGCCCTGGCTGTCCTGGAACTCACTCTGTAGACCAGTCTGGCCTCAAACTCAGAAATCCACCTGCCTCTGCCTCCCACGTGCTGGGATTAAAGGTGAGCTACCACTGCCTGGCGCAGCCAGTGCTCTTAACCACTAAGCTATCTCTCTGAAACCCTAAACCACTTTCTGCTGTTGTTGTTTTTGTTTTTCAAGACAGGGTTTCTCTGTGTAGCCTTGGCTTTCTGGAACTAGCTCTGTACGCCAGACTGGCTTCGAACTCAGAGATCTGTCTGCCTCTGCTGGCATTAGTCCTCTCCACCCAACTGAATATTTTCTTAAGCATCTTTTTAGCAAATAAAAGAACATGTTTGTTTCAGTTCCTTATAGTCTCTGTAGATCCTGTTCATTTTTCTATTGAGATGCTTTACATTATTTATAGGAACTCATGTTCTAAGGAAACTAGGACTTACTACTTTTGACACATGTTGTAGATATTTTCCATGTTTTTTCAGTTCATCTTTGTTTTTTTTGTTTGTTTGTTTGTTTTTGTTTTTTCGAGAAAGGGTTTCTCTGTATAGCCCTGGCTGTCCTGGAACTCACTTTGTAGACCAGGCTGGCCTCGAACTCAGAGATCCACCTGCATTTGCCTCCCAAGTGCTGGGCTCACAGGCGTGCGCCACCACGTCTG